>JAPXFY010005703.1:0-5000 GCA_030674185.1 Monoplex corrugatus
TTTTTAAATCTGTGACTTTAGATAGGCACTTTCCTGTTGTGCTCAAACTGACTCAATGGCAATGACACTGGTTCGATTAAACATTTAGGAAAACTTTGTCAACGTCAATTTTTTCACAAAGTTACTACATGAAAATATTTCCTTGCAGGATTATATAAATGTGTTGGGCGACAGCTCTTTCAAATTATACTATCGTACGAGGTTTATTTGAATTACATAATTCTAATCATTTTCACCCGGCCGAACACGTGAACAGTTTTCGCTAGGATCCTAATAAAAAGTAGAAATGTTACATGTTGGGTGACAGTGGATAAAACAAAGACAGAAAGCGATGAAAAAAAACCAAAAAACCCCACTGGTCTTCTGGTTCAAAGGGCTGGGTTCAAATAGCATGGGATCACCTGAAGGGTAAAGAGTGGAGATTTCCAGATTTCCCAGATCAACATATACACTGACTGCCAATACTTGAATTCCTTTCACGTGTATACGCAAGCAGAACATCCAATACACACGTTAACTTTCCTTGAGTCTTATCATGTTTGTGGCTTATCATCATCATCATCAGGTGCCCTGCCGCTTGGCGTTGGCGACCATGGACTTCCAACCATCTCTATCTCTCGTTGCCCCCAGCATCTCCCCCACCCTCCTCATACCCAGCCACTCTGCAAGTCCGTCCAGCATTCTCTCCCTGGGTCTACCTGGTGCTCTCTTTCCCTCCAGCTTCCCATTGAGACCAGGTGCTCCAAAACCCCCTTCCTCATAAAATGACCTATAAATGTTGCCTGTCTTTTCCTAATCTTCCTTATGAGTGATCTACTGTGTCTGCCTCCATCAAAGACTGTCTCGTTTGTTTTCTTTGCTGTCCATGGAACTCTCAACATTCTTCTGAGAAACACATCTCGGCTGCCTCGATCCGGCTTATGTAAACACTCAATCATCTCGTATGCACACTGTTGAAAAATGAGTATGTCTGCCTTAATAGCAGAGTAAAACAAATGGCCATACACATATAACCTCAATCGAATGTACGAGTGTGTGTGGCCGCCACAGCTCACATGTAGTGAGAAAAATAAGAATTGAACATAAAGGAATAGATTCTGGCCAAGCCATTGCAATGATCTCCTTTTCCTTAAGACAAATATTCTTTGAGATTATCCAGATTTTGTCAAATTCCTGCAAACAGTTCACAGATTTGTTTCTTACAGCACATACGTACGTACATCATCATCATCATCATCAGAAAATTATCAGGTCAATATAATAAAAATTGTATTCACACACACACACACACACACACACACCACACACACACACACACACACACACACACACACACACACACACACACACACACACACTGCGAGGAGAGGGAGGGAGACAGCAAACAATCGCGTGCAGTTGCTTGTAGAAAACTGTCGCCTCCAAACGCCTTTCCATCAAACGTCTACCGCCGGATGTAAGAGAGACAGGGGAGGGATTGAAAAGCGCTGGCTGTGACGTTGACACAGGGGCCAAATGTCACCTGACACCGGAAGGTGACACCATTCTTTTCGTGTTGACGGCTTGGCTGCGGTGCGGAAGTGTAGGCAAACGGAGCCAGGATCCATGCTTTAGCAGTTTTAATCCTTATTGTAGGCTACTTGTGTCTTGTTCACAGCCTTTAGAGTTCTGTTAAAAGTCTGGGTTTTTGTTGTTGTTTTGTTTTACCCTGCATACTCATCAATAGTGTCAATGTTTCACCACTTCTGTTCACATCTGTGAAACGTACTTATTTTTTTTCATACTTATTTTTAATTCGTTTTCAACAAGACACAAATACAAACAATAATTGCTGAACATAATTACGATGTCATTGGAAAAAGTGAACAAGATTAATATACATTCAGTTGAGCACAATTTACATATAATTATATATATATAATATATAATATCATATTTACTAGCCTGTTATGTTCTTTTTACCAATACGAACTCATTTGATCTATGCAATTTCAGATTTTAGAGGGGGGGGGGGTGTCAACTTTTATTCGTTTTCATCAAAATAGAATGATAAGCATATTAGGAAAACAAAACCAGACTTAAGTTTGAAATACATGCAAAATGTCTACATCTTCAACAAAGAGTCTATGTGCATGAATTTACAATCACTCTCAATTACCTTTAAGACAAACATTCAAATATAAACAGGCAGGTCGTAGAGAAACCATGCATACCTATCAGAAATAAAACAAAAGTCATATCAAACTTCATCTGAAAGTAGGGACATATATGGCACCTATTTTTCTCGATAGTGTATGTTATATAGAACCAATACTGTTTGTACGGTTGTGAGGCGTGGACAGTCAACACGCAAAGCCAGAACAAGATTGAGGCAGCCGAGATGTGGTTTCTAAGAAGAATGTTGAGAGTTCCATGGACAGCAAAGAAAACAAACGAGACAATCTTGATTGAGGCAGACACAAGTAGATCACACATAAGGAAGATTAGGAAAAGACAGGCAACATTTATAGGCCATTTTATGAGGAAGGGGGATTTGGAGCACCTGGTCACAACGGGAAAGCTGGAGGGAAAGAGAGCACCAGGTAGACCCAGGGAGAAAATGCTGGACGGACTTGCAGAGTGGCTGGGGACGAGGAGGGTGGGGGAGATGCTAGGGGCAACGAGAGATAGAGGCAGATGGAAGTCCATGATCGCCAACGCCATGCGGCAGGGCACCTGATGATGATAATGAGTGTACGCTCGTGTTTACGTTTTACACATGATCAGAAATATTCTAGTCTGGCTACATGCTTACTGAACCATTTTTAGCTACAATATGAAAAATGTTCAGACACGTTTAGGAAACGATAATACACAGTAATTAACACGCCACAAGACAGAGGGGGGAAAACAGAAACAAAAAATAACCGAATGAACAAAAAACAAAGAAAGGCAGAAAAAGAAATGGAAAGGAAAAATAAAACAAAAAGTTAAGACGGACAGAAGGAGGACGAAAGGATGGAGGAACGTAAAAAGGGAATTTATAAAAAAAATTAAAATGGAAAATAGTAAAAATAGAAAGATAATGAAGGTAGCGGAAATGATACAACATACCCACAAAACACACACACAAAACACACACACACACACAAACACACACAGACACACACACACACACACACACGCACACCACACGCACGCACACACACACACAAACACACACACACACACAGCACACACACACACACACACAGACACAAACACACGCGCGCGCGCGCACACACACACACACACACACTCATTCTCTCTCACTCTGTCTCTGTCTCTGAGTCTCTGTCTCCCTGTCTTTGTCTCTGCCTCTGTCTGCCTGTCTCTCTGTCTGTCTCTTTGTCTGTCTCTTTGTCTGTCTGTCTCTCTCTCTCTCTCTCTCTCTCACTCACTTTCTCACACACACACACACGCGCGCGCTCTCTCTCACTCTCATTCTCTCTCACTCCTCCTCTCTCTCTGTCTCTTTGTCTCTCTGTCTCCCTCTCTCTCTCTGTCTCTCTCTCTCTCCGTCTCTCTCTGTCTTTCTGTCTCTCTGTCTGTCTGTCTCCGTCTCTGTCTCTCTCCCTTTGTCTCTCTCTCTCTCACACACACACCACATACACACACGCACGCACACACACACACACACACACACACACACACACACACACACACACACACACATACATATCCCTCCTCTCTCTGTCTTTTAACATGTACGCACACTAGCACTTAAAGAGAATGTTTTCAGTATGGCTTGACTGTGACAGTCCTCAACAAAAATCACGCTGAATATTAAGAAACAAAAACAAAACAAAAAACATGCAGTTTAATTAACAACCCACGACGCCTTCAGAGTGAAGATTACATGTCCCCAAACCGCTGTCAGCGTCGACAAGATAAACGACAAAGTGTTGTGATTATCATTAGACCCCTATCCTCTATGGGGAAAAACACGGGAGGGTGAGGGGAGTGGGAGGGTGAGGGGAGTGGGCCGGCCGTTTGGTTCAAGCTATGCTTTCACCTCGTCCCACTATCATGATAAAAAGACTTTTCCGTTGATTATAATTATAGGCTTTTTTGGACAAGGTCAGTGTGTGATTATCTGATGATCACTGGAACTTGGGAGTCTGGACCCTGGACCCTGGAGCCCAGAGTCTGGAGTCTGGAGCCTGAAACCTGCAGCCCAAAGTCCGGAGCCTGGAGTCTGCAGTCTGGAACCTATAGTCTAAAGTTTTGAGTCTGGAGCGTTGAGACTGGAGGCTGGAGGCTGAGCCAGAGTCTGCAGTCTGGAGCCCAGAACCTATAGTCTGGAGGCTGAAGCCTACAGTCTGGAGCCTGAAGCCTACAGTCTGCAGCCTGAAGCCTACAGTCTGCAGCTTGAAACCTACAGTCAGCAGCCTGGAACCTACAGTCTGGATCCTGGATCCTGAAGCCTACAGTCTAGAGCCTGGTGCCTGAAGCCTACAGCCTGAAGCCTACAGTCTGGAGCCTGGCGCCTGAAGCCTACAGTCTGGAGCCTGGCGCCTGAAGCCTACAGTCTGAAGGCTGGAGCCTGGAGTCTGAAGCCTACAGTCTGGAGCCTGGTGCCTGAAGCCTACAGCCTGAAGCCTACAGTCTGGAGCCTGGAGCCTGAAGCCTACAGTCTGGAGCCTGGGGATGGAGCCTGGTGGTGGTGGTAACAATGATGATGGTGATGATGGTGGTGGTGATGGTGGTGATAGTGGTGGTGATAGTGGTGGTGATGGTGGTGGTGGTGGTGGTGGTAGTGGTGGTGGTGATGGTGGTGATGATGATGGTGATGGTGGTGATAGTGTGGTGATGGTGGTGGTGATGGTGGTGGTAGTGGTGATAGTGGTGGTGGTGATGGTGGTGGTGATGATGGTGGTGGTAGTGATGGTGGTGTGATGATGATGATGATGGTGGTGGTGGTGGTGGTGATGATGATGAGGTGGTGGTGATGGTGATGATGATGAGGTGTTGGTGGTGGT
>JAPXFY010005703.1:7500-12500 GCA_030674185.1 Monoplex corrugatus
TTTTAATAGTTTAATACTCTTAACTTTTTTAATTAAATGCTGTCTGTGTGGCTTGATTTCAATTGTTAACTTATATATTTGTTTATTTATTGATATATTTATTTTATGTATGTTTGTTTGTTTACGTGTTTATGCATTCATTTATTTGTTTATTGTATTGATCCGCCAGAATGACTCCATAAGTGCTTTACCACAGACCTACCTAACATCACACAGACATGTAAATAGCCTTGTCGGACTGTTAAGGGCACTTGAGATATACTGCTCCGAGTGTGGAGTTTGTTCATGAGGGATTTGTTGCAATCTGACAATCCCTTATGCGCTCCACCAATTCTGCCATGTGCTGTCTGACAGACTATCAAAGCCTGTGTAGAACTATGTGCTAACAAAGTCTTGAAATGGAGGACGGGATGAAGAACAGCACCTATGAGACATTCGACTGACACTGCCAGAATGATTAAAACATAAAGATGGACAGTGAACTCACCAGTTTTTTTATGTTGCGGGCTGGAACTGGATTCGAGACATCAGACCTTGAGATCCAACAGCCAGCCAGCCTGCTCAAAAATGAGAGAAATTGCACCCTAAACTACGCTCACACACACGCACGCACATACACACATGCACGCACAGACGCACACACACACGCATGCACGCACACACACACGTACGCGCGTACACGCACGCACGCATGCACAATACAATACAATATTTTTTATTTGTATAGCGCAAAATCTTGATAAAATCAAATCTAAGCGCTAAAACAGACACACACGCACGCACACACACACACGCACGCACGCACGCACGCGCACACACACACACACACACACACACACACACACACACACACACACACACCGTCTAATATCACTTATAGTGAAAAGACGTTAAATCAAGCATCGAACGAACGAACACACACACACACACACACACACACACACACACACACACACACACACACACACACACACACACACACACACACACACACACACACACACACACACACACACGCACACGGCTATAAATGGGGAGAAAGAATAAAAGCAATGGAAAATTATAGAGAGCACATTATATACAATTATATATTACAATGTGATTCCCCTCCGAATGGAGACAGGCTGCAGAGGGGATTGAGTGAGGTCAGGATTTTATGCAGAGGAGAAAAGGTGAGTTTTGAGAGCGGACTTGAAGGAAACAAAAGTAGGTTGCTGACGGACACACACGCATGCACACACACACACACATGCGCACGCACACACGCACTTGATCCTTTACGTACACAAACCCTGTGTGGTAGCAAGATCTTCACAACAATACCAATGTAAAACAAACAAAACAACAGAGAAAGAGCCAACCTGCACGACCTTTAAAGGCCTATTGGTTACCTTCGCGTCCATTTTCACAGACAACAAATATCTACATCGGAGGCCAACCCATGGAGATTAGAGTGTTTACTTCTCCGAGATGGAGGTAGACTGCTATATTGAAATATATGCTTGCTCCTCCTCGCGCTCCTCCGTTTGGTTCAGCCGCACCGGGAAATGGGAGGGACATGTGAAGGACGATTCCAATTGCAGGTTTCATTCCACCGATTCCCACCAAAGTTCTATCCAATTGGTTCCTCCAGAATTCCCCGTCCCCCTTTGATTCCCCCACCCTGAATTCATCCCTTTGGTTCTCTCTCAAATGTCCACCCCACCGCCGTTCCCCCTGAAGTTCTTTTCCACTTGTATCCCTCCCAACCGTTTCCGTCTTTCTCTGAGTGTCCCTCCTCAAATTTCCTCTCAGTGCTCCCACTCCCCAAGATCTAACCCAGAGTTCCCTGTCTTAAGTAACCCCCCTCCCCCGCCCGACTCCCTTTCATTGCTTACCTTCTCCTGGAGTTCCCTTTCCCAAGTTCCCTTGTCAATAAATTCCTCCAATTTTCCCTCCCTTTGTTTCTCCTTGCCCTGTAATTCCTTCCTCTTGGTTCTTCTTGAAGTTCCTTCCAACTTATCCTCTCTTTCCACCCCAAAATTACGTCCCATTTATCCCCCTGGTTCTCTCCCAAATTTCACCCTATGGTTCCCCTCCCAAATTCCCCTCACCTCCCCCCCCCCCCCCCCCCCCCCCCCTCGACACACTACCCTTGTTTTTGTTCCTCTTGAAATCCTTCCCTCTTGGTCCACTTCCTATTTTGTACTCCGCCTTTTACTTCCTTTATTACCTCCACCTAGAGTTCTCTCCCATCGTGTCCTCCACCCTGAGTTCTTTTGTTTTCCTCACCCAGAATTCCCTTCCTTTGGTGCTCTCCGAAGTGCCCGATCGAAAGTTATAGTTTGCCTTTCTGTGTTATTTTCCTGAAGTTCCCATCTATTTGTAACCCTCTCAAAAAACGAAACAAAAAAAAACTTACACCCGTTGTTCCTTCCTCTTTGGATATTTCCTCCCCTTCCCTGAAGTTCCCTGGAAGAGCCTTTGCCTTATCCTCCCCTGCCTGACGTTCTCTCCCCTTGTTTCTCCTTGAATTTTCCTCTCACTTGTCCCCCATTGCTTCTCCAGACTTCCTTCTGCCAACTTCCGTCCAAGTTCCCTCTTTTTGTTTTTCCTTTTAATCCCCACACCCTTTGTCCCCATTTCCGGAATTTTGATTTTTGTTCCCCACCCAAATGTCCCTTCATTTGTTTCACCCTATTTAGAGTTCCTTCCCTCTGTTTACCCCCACCCAGATGTCCCTTCCTCTGTCCTCCCCCCCCCCACCTGGAGTTCCCTCCCTCTGTTTACCCCCACCCAGAGTTCCCTTCCTCTGTTCCCCCCCCCCCCCCCCCCACCTGGAGTTCCCTCCCTCTGTTTCCCTCTTCGACAAGAGTTCCTTTCCTTTATTTTCCTCCTCAACCAGAGTTCCCCCATTGTTTCATCTCCACCCGGAGCTCCCTCCTTTTCTCCCCCCCCCCCCCCCCAACCGAAGGACCTTCTGCCCCCCCCCCCCACCCCACCCGGAGTTCCCTCTGTCCGTTTCCCCCACCCCACCCCATCCAGAGTTCCCCCTATCTGTTTCCCACCACCCATAGTTCCCTCATTCTATTTCCCCCACCCGGAATTCTCTCCCTCTGTTCCCCCCATCCAGAGTTCCCTCCCTCTGTTCTCAACCCCCATCCAGAGTTTTCTTTCACTGTTACCCCCTGGAGTTCCCTCCCTGTGTTCTCCCATTCAGAGTTCCCTCCTGCTGTTCCCCCACCTGGAGTTCCCGCCCTCTGTTTCTTCCCCATCAGAATTCCCGCCATCTGTTACCGCCCCGGAGTTCCCTCCATCTGTTCCCCCCATCTGGAATTCCCTCCCTCTGTTTTTTTCCTCACCGGGTGTTTCCCCTCCCTCTGTTCCACCCTACACCTGGAATTCCCTCTGTTCCCCCACATAGTTCCCTTGTTCTCCGTCTCCCCCCCCCCCCCCCCCCCCCCCATTTCCAAGTTTTTTCCCTCTGTTCCCTGCATCCCCACGAGTTCCCTCCCTCTGCTCCATACACCCTGAAGTCGTCGTTCTTTCCGTTGTCGTCGTTGCTGTTCTTCTCGTTGTTGTTGCTGTTCTTCTCGTTGTCGTTGCTGTTCTTCTCGTTTTTGTCGTTGTTCTTCTCGTTGAAGTTGTTGTCGTTGTTCTTCTCGTTGTCATTGTTGTTCTCGTTGTCGTCGTTGTTCTCGTTGTCATTGTTGTTCTTCTTCTCGTTGTCGTCGTTGTTCTTCTCGTTGTCATTGTTGTTCTTCTTCTCGTTGTCGTCGTTGTTCTTCTTCTCGTTCTCGTAGTTGGTCTTCTCGTTGTCGTCGTTGTTCTTCTCGTTGTCATTGTTGTTCTTCTTCTCGTTCTCGTAGTTGGTCTTCTCGTTGTCGTCGTTGTTCTTCTCGTTGTCATTGTTGTTCTTCTTCTCGTTCTCGTAGTTGGTCTTCTCGTTGTCGTCGTTGTTCTTCTCGTTGTCATTGTTGTTCTTCTTCTCGTTCTCGTAGTTGGTCTTCTCGTTGTCGTCGTTGTTCTTCTCGTTGTCATTGTTGTTCTTCTTCTCGTTCTCGTAGTTGGTCTTCTCGTTGTCGTCGTTGTCCTTCTCGTTGTAGTTGTCGTTGTCGTTTTCGTTGACCTTGTTCTTCTCGTTGTCGTTGTTCTCGTCGTCGTTGTTCTTCTCGTCGTCGTCGTTGTTCTTCTCGTCGTCGTCGTCGTCATTTTTGTTCTTCTCGTCGTCGTCGTTGTTCTTCTCGTCGTCGTCGTTGTTGTTCTCGTCGTCGTCGTCGTTGTTCTCGTTGTTCTTCTCGTTGTCTTCGTTTTGTTCTTCTCGATGTCTTCGTTGTTCTTCTCGTTGTCGTCTTTGTTGTTCTTCTCGTTGTCGTTGTTCTCCACATTGTCGTTGTTCTTCTCGTTGTCGTCATTGTTGTTCTTCTCGTTGTCGTCTTTGTTGTTCTTCTCGTTGTCGTTGTTGTTCTCGACATTGTCGTTGTTCTTCTCGTTGTCGTCATTGTTGTTCTTCTCGTTGTCGTCTTTGTTGTTCTTCTCGTTGTCGTTGTTGTTCTCCACATTGTCGTTGTTCTTCTCGTTGTCGTCATTGTTGTTCTTCTCGTTGTCGTCTTTGTTGTTCTTCTCGTTGTCGTTGTTGTTCTCCACATTGTCGTTGTTCTTTTCGTTGTCGTCATTGTTGTTCTTCTCTTTGGCGTCATTGTTGTTCTTCTCGTTGTCGTCTTTGTTGTTCTTCTCGTTGTCGTCATTGTTGTTCTTCTCGTTGTCGTTGTTGTTCTCCACATTGTCGTTGTTCTTCTCGTTGTCGTCATTGTTGTTCTTCTCGTTGTCGTTCTTCTCGTTGTCGTTGTTCTCCTCATTGTCGTTGTTCTTCTCGTTGTCGTCTTTGTTGTTCTTCTCGTTGTCGTCATTGTTGTTCTTCTCGTTGTCGTTCTTCTCGTTGTCGTTGTTCTCCTCATTGTCGTTGTTCTTCTCGTTGTCGTCTTTGTTGTTTTTTCGTTGTCGTCGTCGTTGTTCTAGTT
>JAPXFY010005704.1:0-14365 GCA_030674185.1 Monoplex corrugatus
GTGTAAAATGACCATCTGGACAGACATGGAGTGCTTGCTGCCTTTCTTCACGCGTTGATGATGTGCACTGTACTGCAGGTAACAGAACTGGTTCAGGTAGATTTCGCTTTTCATCTTTAGAGTAAAATTCACAAATATAATAAATTCCTGCAACAGGTTTCACAAACCAAAATTGTGAACGAAAAAAAGAATGGTTAAGAATCAAAATTGAACAGTCCTTTTGTCCTGCTAAAGTATTCAAGAAACCGTGCTTAACGATGTGATATGCTATGGTATTGTCTGACCATTTACAGAATCCGCTGTACATGAATGGTACTGAGCTCCAGCCACACGTAAGACCTATGTGTATAACTCCGATTCCAGGTAACTCACTGACTACCCCTAGTAAGCTCTCTTTATCTCTTTGGTTTTTGAATGTTACAAGGTTCCCACCCAATCCCTTGCACTTATCTTGTGCCTGTCTATTTGTAACCAAAGAGTGGGATGCAACGACCTGCAGGCATTTGTGATTTGACTCTACCCAGTGCATGCAGCCATCAGTAGCAGAGGGGCAGTGTTGTTCTTCCTCCTGTCCTGCCTTACACCACTGGGTGTTACGACAGTAAATATCACGAGGATCAGAGTGATGAATAATCATAGACGTGGAACTGCAATTGAATAAAGTCCAATGATTATTCAAACTGCTGTTTCCATGTAAATGGCACACAAAATTCAAATAGATGTAATTGTCAACATCTGAGTGTCCTGGTGGGTTGTTCAATTCAATCTGTACACGTGATGTATTGAATACTTTAACTGGTATGTGGTGATCATGGCAAACGTATACAAACATACTTGGTAACCTCTGATGTTCTTTGTGATAAACTTTAAGGTAAGCACGACAAGATCCTACAGTAGCCAGTCTCCTCATCTGGAGTGTTACTACGTGACCATCAGGTATATCGATGACTTTCCAGTTTTCCAGGTATTTTACCTGGAAACCAGCTAGAATAGTATACAGGAATATTCCACCGATCAATGGTGGTTTAGTTAAAATCTGCCATATGTCTGTTTTTGCAAATGATGTGTAAAACACAGGCTTGTTGTACTGCACAATGTATAAGTGATTTGTGGTTGATGCCAATTTTGAAATCTGAATCTTGTTCAGTTTTGAGCATGGAATGAAATAATCCGCAGTAACATGATCTACTGTAAGAGACGAAGGCATGACTTCATATACATACATTTCTGAAGGTGGATATGGGCAGGGTTTATCAAAGCCGATCTGAAATAATTCAGTACTTATCACCGACTCCTGTGGTACTTGTACGTGTAGGTGACAGAAAGTGCGGGAATCATGACACGTGCCATACACCAGTCCATTACCTGACGTGAAACGTAGCGTTATATTGTCACAGTCTGTCACATTATCATCAGACACTAGTTCCATGTCAGATAGCTTTGTTAAGTACTTCCAAACTGGACATATGTTGCTGATATCTCTTTTGTTGGTGTTTTTCTTATCGTCGTCAAAGTGTTTGTCGTTGTTCTTCCACTCATTGGTATTGGTAACGTTGTTGTTGTTAATGAGGGAGGAAGTGTTGGTGTTGGTGTTGGTGTTGGTGTTGGTGGTGATATAATTGATGGTGGTAGCTGTGTTGATGGTGTTACAGATCTCGATATCATCATTATCATCATCATCATCATCATCATCATCATCAATAGTCAATCAACAATCATCATCACATCATCAACAGCATCAGCATCATCGTCGTTGTCGTTGTCATTGTTGCTGGTGGCAGCGGTATAGCAGTACGCTGTTATAGTCATTACTGTGGTGATTATATTCACTGTTTATCATCATGTTAGTGTGTGTGTGTCTGTGTAGTTACAGTGGTGATTGTTTTCACTATTAATCATCACCATATTAGTGTGCCTGTGTTTGCGTCTTTGTGTGTGTGTGTGTGTGTGTGTGTGTGTGTGTGTGTGTGTGTGTGTGTGTGTGTGTGTGTGTGTGTGTGTGTGTATGTGTGTGTCTGTGTCTGTGTCTGTGTCTGTGTAGTGTAGTTATTAAAGTGGTGATTTTTTTCACTATTTATCACCATATTAGTGTGTGTGTGTTTGCGTCTTTGTGTGTGTGCCTGTGTGTCTGTGTGTCTGTGTCTGTCTCTCTGCCAGTGTCTGTGTCTCTGTGTCTCTGTCTGCGTGTGTGTCTATTCTGCTGTACATGTAATTGCCGTTACTGTGTTGGTTGTGTTTACTATTCATCACCATGTTAGTGTGTGTGTGTGTGTGTGTGTGTGTGTGTGTGTGTGTGTGTGTGTGTGTGTGTGTGTGTGTGTGTGTGTGTGTGTCTGTGTGTCTGTGTGTCTGTGTGTGTGTCTGTGTGTCTGTGTGTTTTCATGTCTGTGTCTGTGTCTGTGTGTGTCTGTGTCTGTGTTTATGTCTGTGTCTGTGTGTGTGTCTGTGTCTGTATGCGTCTAATGTGTGTGTGTGTGTGTGTGTATGTGTGTATGTGTGTGTGTGTGTGACTGTGTCTGTCTGTGTCTGTGTGTGTGTCTGTGTGTGTGTCTGTGTCTGTGTGTGTGTGTGTCTGTGTATATGTGTGTCTGTGTATGTGTGTGTGTCTGTCTGTGTTTATGTCTGTGTCTGTGTGTGTGTCTGTGTCTGTGTGTACGCCTGTGTCTGTGTCTGTGTCTGTGTATGTGTCAGTGTTTATGTCTCTGTGTGTGTGTGTGTGTGTGTGTCTGTGTCTGTCTGTGTGTGTGTGTGTGTGTGTGTGTGTGTGTGTGTGTGTGTGTGTGTGTATGTGTCTGTGTGAGAGAGTTGATGATCAGGAACAAGGCCAAGGTTCTCGACTGAGTCAGAAAATACAATAGTGCTGTCACCTAGCTGGATAGAACAAACTTGGACACCTTTTTCAAAACAATCTGTTTTAATTCTCGTTTCACAAGACAGGCCCAGCCACGTCTGACTAAGGGTTTTTCTCTCCCCTTGGCTGTTGGTTTAGGATGCTTTTCTTCCTATTCCAATGTCAGACCAGATTCATTGCACTAGGCACGGTCCATTTACAGACAGAGAGAGAGAGGAAAGAAGTGAAAAACAAAGAGAACATGAGGAAAAACAAAGAGAACATGAAAAAGAAAGGAAGGAACATAGCTTTAAGTGCGTCAACTGGAATTGGAAGCAAAGGTAGAATTAGAGAGGTTAAAATTTCAAAAACCATTTTGACAAATTATAGCAGTCCGCCACGTAGGTTTTACTAAATCCATTAGTCATTATTACCTTATACCACCTACACGTATGTATGCACCATTGTTTTTGTTGTTCATACTTACTTTGTCGTAGCGCTGTCGCCGTAACCCGGCCTCATCAGCGACTGACTGTGTTACTGCCGGCCTCATCAGTGACTGAGGCCGGGTTACGGCGACAGCGCTACGTCGCTGATGAGGCCGGGTTACGGCGACAGCGCTACGACAAAGTAAGTGTGAACAACAAAAACAATGGTGCATACATACGTGTAGGTGATATAGGTAATAATGACTAATAAATTTCAAAAAGAAACCAAATATTCGCCCTCTGAAGCTTCTTCCAGTAGCTTTCAGCACAAGTCCTCTTATATCCCAAAACTTCCTCCGTTTGATGAACATAGGGATGACATAGATTCGTTTCTTTTCTGTTTTGAGTCATGCAACTTCTTGCGCTTGGCCTCGCGAAAAATGGACTTTTTACGTCGCGTCGCTCTTTAAGGGAAGTGCGCGAGTACTTTACCTTACCCTTGCGGCAAAAGAAGGACTTACTTGGGATCAATTGAGAGAGGAACTCTTGACAAAATTTCAGTGCACTGCCGATGGTTTCCGTGATAAATTTCGTGCAGTCCGTCCTGAGAAAGGTGAATCTTTTCCATTGTTTCTAATAAGAAATTCTAATTTTTTGGATCGGTGGATTGACTTATCGCAGACAGACAAAGATTTTGACAGTCTTCGTGATCTCCTTTGAAGGAGCAACTTGTGCAAAGCGTCAGTAAAGATCTCGCTGTCTTTTTACGTGAAAGAGAATTTCGCACTGCAGAAGAAATGTGCTGTGCTGCTGATCAATACTGTGTTGCCCATCCAGACAAAAATACTGTCCAAAAAGGTGATATTTCTGTTTTTGACGCGAACGTTCCTGTGCATTCGCCAAATAAAAAACAATCTGTCCGTAACTTTGGTCATGGTGGGTATAACATTCCACCACCTCGTTTTCAGAAACCACCACCTCGTTTTGGTAATCCATTTCCTCGTTTTGGTAATGCGACACCTCAACAGATGACGTATGGCCCCTCAGACAAACCAATTCAGTTATGGTGGTTATTTAGGACAGTCCTATTCCTGACCTCCTAACCCTGGTGAGAGGCAAAACTTTGCCCCCATTCCACGTTCTCCCGTTGCTATGAGTAAATCACATACCAGTGGACAAAAACAACAAAACTCAAAATGTGTCCCTTTATGTGATCACTGTGGATGTAAGATCCACTTTGTAAAACAGTGTCCCTATGTGAACTCATCGTCAGCATCAAATGTGGCTGCAGAGGTTATTGAATCTGAAGTTACATATGTGTTAGCCCCTAAGGATACTATGTCAGGCCTTCAATTAGAACAATGTTCTATTAACGGGTTTCAGGCTTCAGTCCTTAGAGGCACTGGGTGTACAACAGCAGGTGTCAGGAAGTTATTTGTACTTCCAGATCAGTACCTGGACACTGTCCAGAAGTGCCGTAGTTTCGGTGAAAAAATTGAAGAATTCCTCTTAGCAAAATTACCAGTGAACACTCCCTATTTTTCAGGTCATCTAACAGCTTGTGTGATAGATGACCCTGTGTGTGACCTCATCTTGTGTAACTTGCCGGGTGTATCAGATGTACATGGTGGTGCAGGTGGTCGATACAGCTACACGTTTTCCAGAGGCTATTCCGCTCAAAACAAACAAACAAACAAACAAACAAACAAACAAACAAATCAAAAATCGAAACTGTGACAGTGTGACAATGGCAGAAGCACTGATCACAATCTTTTCTCGTGTGAGGCTACCAGAAAAAAAAATTGTTTTCATGTGAGAATGTGATGTGATTTATATCAGTCTGTTTTATTTTTTAATGTACGATTGTAAAGACTGGTTTTCGATTTCATGTATTTCTTTCACTTGATTATTGAAGTAATAATGCTGAATTGATGATAGATTTATTGAATTTGTATGGTTCGTCAATGTTGGAGACTGAAACATGAAGCACCAATTTGTATGGTTCGTCAATGTTGGAGACTGAAACATGAAGCACCAATTTGTATGGTTCATCAATGTTGGAGACTGAAACATGAAGCACCAATTTGTATGGTTCATCAATGTTGGAGACTGAAACATGAAGCACCAATTTGTATGGTTCATCAATGTTGGAGACTGAAACATGAAGCACCAATTTGTATGGTTCATCAATGTTGTAGACTGAAACATGAAGCACCAATTTGTATGGTTCATCAATGTTGGAGACTGAAACATGAAGCACCAATTTGTATGGTTCATCAATGTTGGAGACTGAAACATGAAGCACCAATTTGTATGGTTCATCAATGTTGGAGACTGAAACATGAAGCACCAATTTGTATGGTTCGTCAATGTTGGAGACTGAAACATGAAGCACCAATTTGTATGGTTCATCAATGTTGGAGACTGAAACATGAAGCACCAATTTGTATGGTTCGTCAATGTTGGAGACTGAAACATGAAGCACCAATTTGTATGGTTCGTCAATGTTGGAGACTGAAACATGAAGCACCAATTTGTATGGTTCATCAATGTTGTAGACTGAAACATGAAGCACCAATTTGTATGGTTCGTCAATGTTGTAGACTGAAACATGAAGCACCAATTTGTATGGTTCGTCAATGTTGTAGACTGAAACATGAAGCACCAATTTGTATGGTTCGTCAATGTTGTAGACTGAAACATGAAGCACCAATTTGTATGGTTCGTCAATGTTGTAGACTGAAACATGAAGCACCAATTTGTATGGTTCATCAATGTTGTAGACTGAAACATGAAGCACCAATTTGTATGGTTCATCAATGTTGGAGACTGAAACATGAAGCACCAATTTGTATGGTTCGTCAATGTTGGAGACTGAAACATGAAGCACCAATTTGTATGGTTCATCAATGTTGTAGACTGAAACATGAAGCACCAATTTGTATGGTTCATCAATGTTGTTAGACTGAAACATGAAGCACCAATTTGTATGGTTCGTCAATGTTGGAGACTGAAACATGAAGCACCAATTTGTATGGTTCGTCAATGTTGGAGACTGAAACATGAAGCACCAATTTGTATGGTTCATCAATGTTGGAGACTGAAACATGAAGCACCAATTTGTATGGTTCATCAATGTTGGAGACTGAAACATGAAGCACCAATTTGTATGGTTCATCAATGTTGGAGACTGAAACATGAAGCACCAATTTGTATGGTTCATCAATGTTGGAGACTGAAACATGAAGCACCAATTTGTATGGTTCATCAATGTTGGAGACTGAAACATGAAGCACCAATTTGTATGGTTCATCAATGTTGGAGACTGAAACATGAAGCACCAATTTGTATGGTTCATCAATGTTGGAGACTGAAACATGAAGCACCAATTTGTATGGTTCGTCAATGTTGGAGACTGAAACATGAAGCACCAATTTGTATGGTTCATCAATGTTGGAGACTGAAACATGAAGCACCAATTTGTATGGTTCATCAATGTTGGAGACTGAAACATGAAGCACCAATTTGTATGGTTCGTCAATGTTGGAGACTGAAACATGAAGCACCAATTTGTTTGGTGAACAAAACTCTAACTGATTGCTGCTGATTGCAATTATTTAATGTGGTGAAGATTTTTGACATTGAAATTATCACTATTTGCCATATGTGAATGAGTGTCATACATTATTATGAAATCTCCTGTTTTGGTAAATGATTGTGATAGATTCTATGGGAAGCCCTATTTTATTCATGAGTATTATGCTATGCTGGGTATCTAATTGATTGAGTAGTTTTTGACCAGTATCATATTTTTGTGTCGTGTGCACGGGGTGATGTGTGCACGTGTTTTCTGTGTCGTGTGCGAAAGGGAATTTTGTGTGCGCATATGTGGTTGGATATAGTTTTGAAAACAGCTCATCCAATTTTGTGACTTGGGTGGAATGGGTTTGCTGTACACTTCGCCTAAAACCGCCTTGAGAGAAAGAACTGTTTCTCTTTCTTAAATCATTGGAGCTCAAGAAGAAAAAGAAGACGAAGGAGAAGAAGAAGACGAAAAAGGAGAAGGAAAAGAAGAAGAAAGCGAAACAGAAGGAGAAAAAGAAGATGGCGAAAAAGAAGAAGAAGGAGAAGAAGAAGACGAAAAAGGAGAAGGAAAAGAAGAAGAAAGCGAAACAGAAGGAGAAAAAGAAGAAGGCGAAAAAGAAAAAGGAGTAGAAGAAGAAGAAAAAGAAGGAGAAGGCGAAAAACAAAAAGGAGTAGAAGAAGAAGAAAAAGAAGGAGAAGAAGAAGAAGGAAGGAGAGCAAAGAGGAGAAGGAGACGAAAGAAAAGGAGAAGAAGGAGAAGAAAGAGAAGGAACAGAAGAAGAAGGAAAAGAAGTAGAAATAGAAGAAGAAGGCGAAAAATAAGAGGAAGAAAAAGAAGGAGAAAAAGAAGAAGGTGAAAAAGAAGAAGGAAAAGAAGGAGAAAAAGGAAAAGAAGGAGAAGAAGAAGGAGAAGGAGAATTATAGAGAAGGAAAAGGAGGAGGAAAAAAAGGAGAAGATGAATGAGGAGGAGACGAAGAAGGAGGAGGAGAAAAAAGAAGTTCATGAGAAGGTGTGTGAATGTGAATGTTGTATATATAATGTATGAAAGTTGATAGTTATAAATGTAAAAATAACATTGTGATTTGTCTAGTGCCATTGGTTGAAAGAGAGTGTGCGGTTGTGTGACGGACGAGTGCTTTATGCATGTTTTGATTACGTTAGCATGTAAGAATCACGACAAATAACAACAGACATAACAACTATTAGTTACGATTTCTGGGTCTTCACAAGGGTTACAACAGAACACAAATATTTATACGAGACAGAACCAGTGACAAAAATAATGTATCTGTGTTCAGAAGCCATTTACAGGAAGAGGGACTGAACTGACAGACAGTGAATAATGACCAAAGGGAGGTAACTATTATGGTTTGCAACAAGTGGGGCGTCAAGACAATAGGGTTGTGCAAGACAATTATGATAATTTGTGACCTTAAAAGTTTCTTTACACTTTTTTGTATGCACTTTGTTTGTTTATTTTTTGTTTTGTTTATTTGTTTGTTTGTTTGTTTTACAATAAACATACATCAACATACACTGTGGTAACAAAATGATATCAGTTGATGCACAAAAGAAAAAGCGTTGTTGAAATATAAACACTATGTAATTTACAGATTATATTATAATATTTTCTATATTGGAGGTTTCAAAGTGAACATTCAAGATTGAAGTACTTGTCATAAAGAAAAACGTTTGAGAAAACACTGGCATATAGTTATTCCACTGAGCATTAATAGTAGACAAGTGAAAGTTCACTTTGGCATTATGGTGTTCAGTCTTGAACCTCACATTTGACAGTCCTGAGAAAGCAGGCACAAATGGAACACATCTGTTGGTCTTGAATCTACAGGCGACTAAAAAAAAGTTAGCAAACACATTGAACTGGTGAAGTGGTCTTGGCCAAGTTGAGATCATTCATGGAGGTTTTCGTGAGACTTGCTAAGGCTAAACATATGGAGTGATACATTTCACTGCAATAGAACATTTGTTTCTATAATAGATCGATACAAGAGGAAACATAATTATTATATACGTAACGATTAAGTTAGACTGAACTTTCAGTTCTTACTGATGAAGAAGATGTATGTGAATCCCTTATCCATCATGTGGCATCTGTGCTTATAGTGTCTGAATTTTCTTACCCTGGTACTTTTGTCTTCACAATATCTAGTTCCTTTGTCTTCACAAAATTACTGTTTCTAACGAAACCTTTTTCCCCAAGAATGAAAAATGAAAACTTACTATTTCCTTTAAAGTCTGGCTACAGACAACACAGTACAACAGTCTGGCAATCAGAATGCAACCACACACACACACACACACACACACACGCACACACACACACACACATACACACACAGTGTCACACACACACACACACACACACACAGTGTCACACACAGTCACACACATACACACACACAGTCACACACACATACACACACAGTCACACACACACACAAACACGCATACACACACACACACACACAACACACACACACACACACACACACACACACACACACACACACACACACACGAACTTACGCACAAATGTGCACAATATACACACATGTACATACACACATCAGCACACCCATATGCATTCACACATACACACACACACACACACACTCTCTCAATCCCTCTCACTCACACACACACACTCTGTCACACACACACACACACACACACACACACACACACACACACACACACACACACACACACACACACACACACACACACACACTTACGAATACACACGCATACGCACACATGCATATAAAAAAAACTTCACAAGCACGTGCATTCTTCTCCTCAACTACACACGCTTGCTCGCATGACACACACACAGACACAATCACATCGCTATGTATCGGTAGTACAGTCAAACATATCAGATTGTGTGGCCTCCAGACATTACTTGTGAACTGTATACTTATTGTGTACAGACTACAAGTAGGAATTTGTTGCGCGTGGTTCAGATTGACCATGATGAGTCTTTGAAAGAGATCCAAGTCAAAGTCCAGAAAGTAAGTATTCGCTATCAAAAATTGTCCCACTCTTGAAACAAAAGCCAAACACTTCAGTTTCATAATTCAAGTATCAAAGTATCGGCCATCAGTTATTCCCACTCCTGAAACACCTCAACATTTCTATTGAAACAAAAGCCAAACTCTTCAGTTTCATAATTCAAGTAGCAAAGTATTGGCCAACAGTTTCTCCCACTCCTGAAACACCTTAACATTTCTATTGAAACAAAAGCCAAACTCTTCAGTTCCATTTTCATCCCCGCCCTCAACAACACCACCTCTCACTGTGCAGGTGGGCGGTATTACCACCAGACTACTTTAGCACTGGCGGTTTGACCTGTAAGAACCAAAAAGACTTACAACAACTCATCCATAAATTGGCTGTTGAAGTGAAAGCTTTTTTGTCCAGCAGATGAACCTCCATCTAATAAGATGTGTGTAGAGTTTGTTGATTGCATGCATATGTCTGGTGTGTGATTCCGCTTTTTTGTTTTTTGGTTTTTTTAATTGTCAAGATTTGCGTCATATGAATACTGTTATTATTATTATTATCATTATTATTATTATCATTATTATTATCATCATCATCATCATTTTCATTATTATCATACTTGTATTATTATTGTAGTTATTATTGTTATGAATATTATTGTTATTACTATCATTATCATTATTATTTTATTATTATCATTATCATTATTATTATTGTTGTTAATGTTATTTTTGTTGCTGTTGTTGTCATCAGTATCATTATTATTATTATTGTTATTATATTATTATTATTATTATTATTATCATTATTATTATGACTATTATGATGTCAGTGTATCTGTAGAAAAATGACGACATTACTGAATTAAACACAAGTTCACACCATAACTTGTTCTGTCTTCACAACGTTTTGTTTTTAAATTAAAGCTTTGACTCCCTCACCCTATTCGTCAGCATCCAGCATTGTCAACTATGATAACGAAGCAAGAACTCAACTCTTTCATTCCTATACCCTATCCACTAGCTTTTTGCTGGAAACTTGTGGACATGGTGAATGAATGAAAGAATTAAGGAGACACACAACACTTTTCTGACAAAACATTACAACAACTGCTGGTTTGGAAACTCACATAATAACTAACAAAACTTTTTTGCACAACATAGTCGTCAGTCATTTATAGTCTTTGTTGAAGACGATGATGATATGACAACGTGAAACGTAAATTTGTTTCTGTTGTGAGTTCTGAGATCACATTGATTCTATCTTAACTACCTGTCTGAGTGTTTCTGTTGTGAGTTCTGAGATCACATTGATTCTATCTCTACTGCCTGCCTGAGTGTTTCTGTTGTGAGTTCTGAGATCACATTGATTCTATCTCTACTGCCTGCCTGAGTGTTTCTGTTGTGAGTTCTGAGATCACATTGATTCTATCTCTACTGCCTGTCTGAGTGTTTCTGTTGTGAGTTCTGAGATCACATTGATTCTATCTCTACTGCCTGTCTGAGTGTTTCTGTTGTGAGTTCTGAGATCACATTGATTCTATCTTAACTACCTGCCTGAGTGTTTCTGTTGTGAGTTCTGAGATCACATTGATTCTATCTCTACTGCCTACCTGAGTGTTTCTGTTGTGAGTTCTGAGATCACATTGATTCTATCTTAACTACCTGCCTGAGTGTTTCTGTTGTGAGTTCTGAGATCACATTGATTCTATCTTAACTACCTGCCTGAGTGTTTCTGTTGTGAGTTCTGAGATCACATTGATTCTATCTCTACTGCCTGCCTGAGTGTTTCTGTTGTGAGTTCTGAGATCACATTGATTCTATCTCTACTGCCTGCCTGAGTGTTTCTGTTGTGAGTTCTGAGATCACATTGATTCTATCTCTACTGCCTGCCTGAGTGTTTCTGTTGTGAGTTCTGAGATCACATTGATTCTATCTCTACTGCCTGCCTGAGTGTTTCTGTTGTGAGTTCTGAGATCACATTGATTCTATCTCTACTGCCTGCCTGAGTGTTTCTGTTCTGAGTTCTGAGATCACATTGATTCTATCTCTACTGCCTGCCTGAGTGTTTCTGTTGTGAGTTCTGAGATCACATTGATTCTATCTCTACTGCCTGCCTGAGTGTTTCTCATTCACAAGTTTCTGAACACGAGTGAAAACAATGAGCAGGATCAATAGGAAGACAACACTCGCACACCGCTTGCTATATACTGTACACGCTACGATAAATCATACTCTGTGGAAAGACAGCGCTATTTCTAGCCCACGGTAAGGTGTACGCTGAAATAAATCATTGTGAGTGTGTGTTGAAAATAATTCGCTTCATTCATACATCATCATAATATTCAGTGTCATAGATCACGAAGATTGACTTTTTTCCTGAACTTTAATGAATTTTTCTTTTTTCTCTCATGTATGGCATTTTACACAAACTGCGGTTCTGACACAGACTGACAGACAGACAAACAAACATAGATGAAGAGAGACAGAAAAAATAGCATCATTATTACATGGTCACATGCATATGTGGATAGAAATCAAGGAAGACGTAATGCGTATGTTCAAGCACACACACACACACACACACACACACACACACACACACACACACACACACACACACACACACACACACACACACATATATTATATATATATATATATATACATATATATACATATATATATATATACATGTATATACATAAATATATGTATATGTATATACATATTTATACATGTTCAGTTTTGAGTGCATGAATGCATAAGTGTGTCTTATTGAGTGTGCAAACGCACGCGTGTCTGAGAATGCTCGCGCGCGCGCGCGTGCGTGTGTGTGCCTGTGTGTGCATGCGTACGTACGTGCATGTGTATGAGTGTGCATGTGTGTTTCTGTGCAAACGCTCAATGTTCGAGCCTATTTGATATTTTGTTTTCAGTGTTTTTCAAAGCAACCCAGTGCTTTATGATTATAAATACAATAACTCAAATGAACCAACGAAATGTTCTCATCACCAGACTGGATATACAGGAGACACGCCAGTTGCTTCACTTCTTGTGTACATCATGATATGTTACAGTGTACATCATGACATGTTACAGTGTACATCATTACATGTTACAGTGTACATCATCACATGTTACAGTGTACATCATCACATGTTACAGTGTACATCATCACATGTTACAGTGTGCATCATCACATGTTACAGTGTACATCATCACATGTTACAGTGTACATCATCACATGTTACAGTGTGCATCATCACATGTTACAGTGTACATCATCACATGTTACAGTGTGCATCATTACATGTCACAGTGTACATCATCATATGTTACAGTGCACATCATCACATGTTACAGTGTGCATCATCACATGTTACAGTGTACATCATCATATGTTACAGTGCACATCATCACATGTTACAGTGTGCATCATCACATGTTACAGTGTACATCATCACATGTTACAGTGTGCATCATCACATGTTACAGTGTGCATCATCACATGTTACAGTGTACATCATCACATGTTACAGTGTACATCATCACATGTTACAGTGTACATCTTCAAATGTTACAGTGCACATCATCACAAGTTCCAGTGTACATCATCACATGTTACAGTGCACATCATTACATGTTACAGTGTGCATCATTACATGTTACAGTGTACATCATTACATGTTACGGTATGTATCATTACATGTTACAGTGTACATCATCACATGTTACAGCGTACATCATCACATGTTACAGTGTACATCATCACATGTTACAGTGTACATCATTACATGTTGCAGTGTGCATCATTACATGTTACAGTGTGCAACATTACATGTTACAGTGTACATAATCACATGTTACAGTGTACATCATCACATGTTGCAGTGTACATCATTACATGTTACAGTGTGCATCATTGCATGTTACAGTGTGCATCATCACATGTTACAGTGTACACCATCACATGTTACAGTGTACATCATCACATGTTACAGTGTACATCATTACATGTTACAGTGTACATCATCACGTGTTACAGTGCACATCATTACATGTTACAGTGTACATCATTACATGTTACAGTGTACATCACATGTTACAGTGTACATCATCACATATTACAGTGTTCATCATCACATGTTACAGTGTACATCATCACATGTTACAGTGTACATCATCATATGTTACAGTGTACTTCATAAAATGTTAGTTTACATCATCACATGTTACAGTGTACTTCATCACATGTTACAGTTTTACATCATTACTGTTACAGAGTGCATTATCACATGTTTCAGTGTACATCCCTTTGCATGTTACAGTGTACATCATCACATGTTTTCCAGTGTACATCATTAATGTTACAGTTTTACACCAAACAAATGGTTTTCCCGTGTGCATCATCGCATGTTACAGTGTTTTCATCATCATGCGTTACGGTGTAGGTCACCACATGTTTTCCCGTGTACATTTATCACATGTTTCT
>JAPXFY010005705.1:0-2500 GCA_030674185.1 Monoplex corrugatus
AAAGAGCTTTAAGTACACATTATCATACGCAGTACCTTGACACAAAATGGGGGTTGTAAATTGAAGAGTTTTTTATTTTTACTGCTTGACTTCAGACTTGAATAATTCCCTGCCTCTTTTCTCTTTTCTTTTCCCCTCTCTCTCTCTCTCTCTCTTCCTCCCTTTTTTATGTTCTGTCTTCTGTCTCTTTTCTATCTGCTCTTACTTCCTTTCTCTCACTCTCTCAATATGTCTGTATGTCTGTCTGTCTGTTTGTCTCTCGTCTCTCTATCTATCTCTGTTTTCTTTCTGCTGCCTGTCTGTCTGTCTCTCTCTCTCTTTCTTGCCTCTCTGTCCTCTCTGCCTCTCTGTCTCTCTCCACTTTTTTTTTTCTGTCTATTCTCTAACTCTGTCTCCGTCTGTCTGTCTTTCTCTGTCATCTTCTGTTTGTCTGTCTGTCTTTGTCTGTCTGTCTGTCTGTCTCTCTCTTTTCCCCCTCTCTCTCTCTCTCACCTTTCCCTCTCTGTCTCTTTCTTTCTGTCTGTTTCTCTTTCTCTATCTCTCTGTTTCTGTTTCTGTCTCTGTCTCTGTCTCTGTCTGTCTGTCTGTCTCTGTCTATCTGTCTGTCGTCTGTCTCTCTCTCTCTTCCCCCCTTCTCTCTCTCTCTCTCTTTCTCTCTCCTTCCTTCTCTGTCTCTGTATGTCTGTCTATCTGTTCTCTTTCTCTGTCTCTCTGTTTCTGTTTCTGTCTCTGCCTTTGTCTCTGTCTTTGTCTCTGTCTCTGTCTCTGTCCTTCCTTTCTCTCTCTCTCTCTCTCTCTTTCTCTCTCCTTCCCTGTCTGCTCTGTCTATCTGTCTATTTCTCTTCCTGTCTCTCTGTTTCTGTCTCTGTCACTGTCTCTCTGTCCTGTTTTCTCTCTCTCTGTTGTTTCTATGTCTTTTTCTCTCCCACTCTATCTGTCTCTGTCTGTGTGTCTGTCTGTGTGTGTGTGTTCCTGTGTGTGTGTGTGTGTGTGTCTGTCTATGTGCCCTCTCTTACTCTCTCACTCTCATATTCTTTCTCTCTCTTGTGTATAGACCTCTCCATAGGCGAATGCAGGATGTAAATAAAAAACTTTCGTTCCTCTTCTTGAATGGCTCAGCCAACCTGAGGAAAGATAGACTTAAAAACTTGTAGGCTAAGTATCACATCGATAGCTGGCCGGCGCACAGAGCTTATTGCCGTATTAAGGCTTATGCCATGATTATTTGGGATCTTTTTCCATCACAAGGCATCAGTGGCGTCGGGGCATATGAACATTTATTCCCAGCGCGGAAACATCGTTTTGTGAAACCTGAGAGTGAAACTGAACCTGAAAGTGAAACTGAAACTTCTACCTCCTTCTCCTACTTTCTCCTCCTCCTTCTTGTTGTTGTTGGTTGTTGTGTTGTTGTTGTTGTTGTTCTTCTTCTTCTTCTTCTTCTTTTTTTTTCTTTCTTCTTCTTCTTTCTTTTTCTTCTTCTTCTTCTTCTTCTTCTTCTTCTTCTGCTTCTTTTTCTTCTTCTTCTTCTTCTTCTTCTTCTTCTTCTTCTTCTTCTTCTTCTTCTTCTTCTTCTCTTCTTCTTTTCTTCTTCTTCTTCTTCTTCTTCCTTCTTCTTCTTCTCTTCTTCTTCTTCTTCTTCTTCTTCTCTTCTTCTTCTTCTTTCTTCTTCTTCTTCTTCTTCTTCTTCTTCTTCTCTTCTTCTTCTTATCTTCTTCTTCTTCTTCTTCTTCTTCGCATTCTTCTTCTTCTTCTTCGCATTCTTCTTCTTCTTCTTCGCATCTTCTTCTTCTTCTTCTTCTTCTTCTTCTTCTTCTTTCTTTTTCTTTTTCTTCCTTCTTCTTCTTCTTCTTCTCTTCTTCTTCTTCTTCTTCTTCTTCGCTTCTTCTTCTTCTTTCTTCCGCAATTCTTCTTCTTCTTCTTCTTCTTCTTCTTCTTCTTCTTCTTCTTCTTTCTTCTTCGCATTCTTCTTCTTCTTCGCATTTTTTTCTTCTTCTCTTCGCATTGTTCTTCTTCTTCGCATTCTTCTTCTTCGCATTCTTCTTCTTCTTCGCATTCTTCTTCTTCGCATCTTCTTCTTCTTCGCATTCTTCTTCTTTTCTTCTTCTTCGCATTCTTCTTCTTTTTCTTCTTCTTCGCATTCTTCTTTCTTCGCATTCTCTTTTTCGCATTCTTCTTCTTCGCATTCTTCTTCTTCTTCGCATTCTTCCTTCTTCTTGTTCTTGCTCTTGTTCTTGTTCTTGTTCTTGTTCTTGTTATTGTTGTTAAATTTTTCTTTTCTTCTTCTTCTTTTTCTTCCGCATCTCATCATTATCATCGTCACCACCACCGCCGCCACCGCCACCATCACCATCATCATCATCATCATCATCATTATCATCATCATCAAACATCATATCATCATCATCATCATCATCTTGTCTTCTTTTTCTTCTTCTCTTTCTGTCTGTTCTTCTGTCTGTCTGTATTTTTCTTTTTCTCTCTCTCCCTCTCTCTCTTTCTC
>JAPXFY010005706.1:12500-14361 GCA_030674185.1 Monoplex corrugatus
GAACAAGGTTTGCTCCGTAAATGGCTGCCTGAAGAGAGAGACGAGAGAGAGCGGGGGGAAAATCGGTCAGGTGTATGTAGAAGCTAAAGGAGGCAGGGCGAACAGCGGGCCATTCATTGCCGCATTTGCCCAGCCCCTGAGTACAAAACGTGCGTTGATAACGGTAAGTTGGTCAACGACTTCTTTTTTTACATTATTATTATTATTATTTTATTATGATTACTTTTCTCAGCTTTTATTTTTTTTATGTTGTTGTTGTTGGGTTGGGTGGGCCTGATTTGTTTTCAATCCCTCATTCTCCGAAGCTTATCTGGTGTTCTTTCTGGGTCGGCTGTAAAGTCTAGGCGTAGTTGATTCATTCAGTGTCGATCGCAAGTCTTGTTCTCGGGTTCAGTGCCCCAGTCTTACCACCCACACCACCCACCAATCCCCGACCTCACGACACAAGCACTCGCCAGTCTGCAGCTTCAAATTTGACCTGCTCATGCGATTTTTGTTTTTGTTTTGTTTTGTTTTGTTTTGCTTCTGTCTCGTCAGTTTGCGCATGAATGTTGTAGGCCTATCTTGTATAAGCCTACTAAATAAATCATAGGACTATATTATATTGGCCTATAGGTCTGTAGGTCTAGATCCTGTCGTTTGTAGGCTCGGTATCTTCTTCCCATTTCATTTGTATACCGCTACCATTGGCATTGCCAAGCCCATATCTGGCATATGGTTTTGCGTAGGTTTATGGGGTTTTCCATATCATCCTTACCTGAATTATGTCAGGATGAGTATATATAATATTGTCATAAATTTGTTTCTTGAGAAAGAATAGCTTCTTCAAAAAAAAAAAGTGAACAGAAAACTTTCCCTAATTCTAACAAGTGACTCAGTCTAATTTGTTAGCTGACCTATTTGAGAAATTCGTTCAGTGAAGATAGTTTCTGGGAACATAGTTTTGAGAGTGTGTATTTATGGTAAAGAAAAATGTTATAATACATGGTTAGGCCTTCACAACGCTGCTGAGTTTGGCTTCAACCTTCCGTCAGGGAAGAATGCCAAAGAATGTACCACACTGGTATTCTTTTTGTGAGAGAGAGATAGAGGAGGGGGGAGTGCAATTCTTTTTGAGCATGCCTCTGAGCTACAACACCATACATGAAGAACCATGTCTATGAAACGCGATTAAGCATTCAAATCTGGTGGTAAGTCTGTTACACACATACACAGAGAGCAAGAGACAGACGGACAGACAGAGACTTTGAATTCACATGTTTTGATTACTACATTCAAAAGCAGCTTTAGTTTACTTCAGTTATGAAAATCTTGTTTTCATCTACTATCATACTATCGCCCATTACCCGAAGTATATGGTAGGCTGGTAGGCATGTGTGTATGTATCTGTGTGGTATGTATGTGTGCGTTCGCGCGCTTGTGTATGTGTGTGTGTGTGTGTGTGTTGTAGTAAGAACTCGAAATAAGACTGTAAGACGTAAACTAAAGCTTATACTGGTTGTACTTACAGCAAGCTAATAAACATAAAAGTGATTGATTTCAGCAGTTATTGATTTCTTATTTGACGTTGTCCTCCTCATTACCAACAGGAATATACACCATTGAATGTACGAGAGACTACGATGTGTGTGTGTGTGTGTGTGTGTGTTGGGAATCCAATAGAAGTATGGCCCTTTGGCACACGCTTCGCTGACTTCCAGTTGTGCAGGGGAGGAAGGGGGGGGGGGTATTGGCTTATTCGGTGCAAAAAGTTCGCATTTCCTTCCATAAATTCTTTTAGCTCAGCAGAGGCCGGCAACACTAGTATTGATTTCTGTACAAGACGGTTCGTGTTTCCACCGACTTTTCTATGGCCGAGACT
>JAPXFY010005707.1:0-10000 GCA_030674185.1 Monoplex corrugatus
ATAAAGAAAAATTCAGCACTCTTTTCTTACACTGTGTCCCATCAGGGTAACCATAGGTGTGTGGTTTTGCACGTACTCACTACACCGAAGGCTAAATGTACATTTTATATACACAGTCAAGAAAATGTGGCTGGTTAAGCTCTCTAAGAAATTTAAATCAATATTACAATTTCTTTAACAAAGATATGCTGAACACTAACATTAAAGTCCTAATATAACAACAATTCATACAGGATTATTTTGCGTCGCGGAATTGAGTATACCAAAGCGGCAATGTGTTACCTCCGAAAAAATGGCAAGAGAACCCGGCGGTTCACATGAACAAATTTCTTATTTTTCTTCCTCTGACGACCACGCAGAGTTGAGTTAATTATGCTTTATATTATTTTGTCAGAACTGACTAACGTATATTAAATCTAGCGATCGTCTGTTGTTCAGTGCGAGAAGAGATAACTGGGTCAGCAGCGCGGTCAGGCTGGGGTGAGTAAAGCAACAGCTGGGTCATTTCGTCTGCAACAGGATGCTCGTGCTTTCTCTTCCGCTGTGGGTTGTATGGTCAACTAGTTTGATCCATAGCGTAATTTTTTTTTCGTATAGTTGGGTAAACTTTATGCTTGTGATTAGCGCTTGCGTGCATTAGATGTTCATTTATGTTATTTATTTGTTTCACTTTATTTGATAGACTGACAAGTGATGCAGGAAGGGCGAAAGAGGCTATTCAAATACTGATATATTTACTTCTGTTTGTTTTTGAAATGAATGCAGCAGAACAGCAAGGCATAGAACTGCCTCCAGTATCAAAAGATGACACCGTCCAGTTTATAACTGATAATGTCGACCATAACAGTGTTACCCTGAACGGTGTGAACACCTTTCATAGTATGGGCATTATAGCTGTCATGACACCCTGAACGGTGTGAACACATTTCATAGTATGGGCATTATAGCTGTCATGACACCCTGAACGGTGTGAACACATTTCATAGTATGGGCATTATAGCTGTCATGACACCCTGAACGGTGTGAACACATTTCATAGTATGGGCATTATAGCTCTCGTGACACCAAAGAAAAAGGAGAGAAAGAAGATCCCCAGGAGAGACATCAAGATGGAAGACATCGTTGCCGCTGAACGGACTGGAATATACTTTTACAGTTCTGAGTGGAAGAATTCCTCAGCACTGATCTTCAGAGAGCTGCCAGAGATATTGTATTTAAAAGATCCAACCAGCCACTACGAAACACTTGGGGACATCTCTTGACCACTGAAGTCCCCTCGACCTGCTTGGAAGGGCATGATGCAAGCTCTACATAGTGGTGATCATGCAGGGATATCTCAAGTGTGCTTTATGCCCATGATCGACCTGAATCCTGGTGATCTGTCTTGCATCTACTCCATTCTGAGATTTGTGACACACCAGGCGAAAAAGTACAATGTCACACCAGTGCTCACTTTTGACCAGCCATTGTACCAGAAAGCTCAGCTGATTGTCTCCAGTCAGAAGGCTGGTTGTGAACTACAGTCTGTTGTTCTTCGTCTGGGAAAGTTCCATTTGCAGATGAGTTTTCTAGAAAGCATTGGATACCTGATGGCCGGTTCTGGTCTTCAAGAGGCACTGGAGTTGGTTTTGGCTCCAAACTCAGTTGTCCACATGTTAAATGGCAAGGCATATGACCGCGCAGTTCGTGGTCATCTACTTGTGGATGCTGCACTCAATGCCATGCTTACTGCTGATGCCTTCCAACTGCCATGGATTTTGGTCCACCATGATGTTCAAGAAGACAAGCAGGAAGAATCAGTAGATGAGCCTGGTGACAATGCTTCTTCTGAGGAAAAATCAGCCAATGACCCAGAGTCAGACGTCCTGCCAGTTGACACCTTTACTGAAGTACATACCACCACTGGAGATGCCGATCTTGATACCATGGCAGGTTTCTTGGAAAAAATTGTTGAACTTGAAGAGAGCGTTATCCCAAGGGAAGATGTTCTTGAAGCTTTGTCAAGAATTTCAGTTAAGCTAGCAATATACAAAGATCGGCTGTCCAGTTGCAGAGAATGTAGTTTTTGGCTCATGTAAATGGACATGATTGCAATTCTTCGTCGCTCAATCGAGGCTGAAAGGAAGGGAACTTTCTTCTTCACTTGCAATGTGTCAAGGATATGTTGTCATATCTTGCTGCATCAGGCCACAACAACTACCTAAAATCTGCCAGATTATACCTGCAGCAGATGATGATGCTGGAAGAGACTCATCGTCATCTGTATCAACGATTCTTGGAGGGTCACCACAGTGTCAGACAGAGTGACCGTTACTGGGCTGGCCTGTCAACAGATCTTGTACTAAAGTACTAATGCGCAGCCTGAAAACGACTGGAGGCCTCACCAGGGGTTCGGGAATGGGAGAGAAAGAACACCTAATATGGTTGCTAAGTATGCCTGCATGTGCTGAAGTCAGTGCGTCAATGCAGCTTGTCACCAAAGTGTCCTTTACAACAAGTGAACAGCACAAAGACTCCAGCAGATCAAGGCAAAATCAGGATCACAAGGACACAAAAACACTCCTTGGCTTTTTCCAGAAGCGAAATCGATTCAACATGTGTGGAAGTCTGCGAAGCCTGTCAAGTGGACGAAATGCTACAGAAGATGTAAACGTGGACACAGCCGAAGAACTGGGGAAGACCATCCTTGACAGCATGACTGGATCAACAGTTTCTGAGGAAAAACTGAAAAAAAACGAGATCAAGCTATTACCCTAGCTAACATGCCCATTACGACAAAGGAGAGAGAGAGAGACAATCAGCATGGATTCGACTTTGCTGTTCCAGCGACTTGTGAAAATTGCACAGATCAGTCCTGAAACGTTCCAATCAGTCTTTGAATTTGAGCTGACAAACATACCAACATCATCGTTTGACACGTCTGGACTTCTAAGACCTGCAAAGAAGCACGTGTTGGCTGACTATCTATGGTCAGTCACCAGCCAACACAACAGCAAGCTACCAGATGACGTCTTCTTTGTCCTTGATGGTGGCCATCTTCTGCATCGTTTGGCTTGGAGCAGAGGTACAACATACAACCAGGTTGTTCAAAGCTGCGTGGAATTCGTCATCAGGAACCTTGGCAAACAGGCAATCATTGTTTTCGATGGGTATGCCAGCGGTCCTTCCATTAAGGACACAACTCATCTGCGAAGAAAGAGTGAGTGTAAAATTGCCTGTAATGTTAATTTTAATGGAGACATGCTGGTGTGTGACACAAAACAAAGCTTCCTGACTAATATCAACAACAACGCTTAATTTACAAGCTTAGCAATGCACTGATGGAAAATGGCATTGGAGTGCAGCATGCTGATAGAGATGCTGACTGTCTCATTGTTGGTACAGCCCTCGCCAAGGCCAAAGAAAGATCAACTTGTCTTGTGGGACGGGACACAGACTTACTTGTGCTGCTTCTGTATCACTTCCAATAACAGAGCTTTGATGTGTATTTTGTGTCAGGAACTAGAGTCTGGGACATAAGGCAAGTCCAGACAGAATTGGGTCAATCTGTCTGCAGTAACATTCTCTTCGGCCATGCCTTTGGGGGCTGTGATACGACCAGCAGTTTATTCTCCATAGGAAAGAAAGCTCCAGTTGAGAGACTGAAGGAATCTTCCTTTCTTCTCCAACAAGCGGAAGCTTTTGCACGAGAGTCACAGTCACAAGACGTGATCATTGAAGCAGGCGAAAAGGCTCTAGTGGGGTTGTATGGAGGAAAGAGGACGACAAACTGAACACCTTCCGTTACATCAAATATCTCCGTCAGTTGTCCGCTTCCACATCAGTCATTGAGCCAAAACGATTGCCACCATCTGCGGCAGCTGCTAAATTCCATTCGTTGCGAACTTACTTCAAGTATGGATCAGACTCCAGGATGAGAGGTCGGTGCCATTGAGTCCAACAGAGTGGGGCTGGGATATAAACGACGACATCATGGTTCCTGTCTGCACAGATGTTGCAGCTGCACCCGAAGATCTTCTTCACGTGGTGAAATGCAATTGCAAGACAGACTGTGCATCTGTGAGGTGTTCCTGTCGACGACACGGACTGGTCTGCACTGTGGGATGTGGAGAATACCGTGGTGAAAGCTGCATGAACTCACTGAGCGTTCAAGACTGAAGAAGAGTCAGTTATGTTGAGGTGTACAGTGAGGAACAGTACTAAGCGACTGAAATCGTGTGGGTTTTTTGTTTGTTTGTTTGTTTGTTTGTTTTTGATGTGTTATTTTTGTTATCGTTTCAGACTTACCTTGTGAATGCCTGGTTACCACTGAAGAAAAATGTTTAATGTTCTGAAAACGTGTAGAACTTTTTCGTCCATATAATATTACAGCACTTTATTTTGTGCCTCATTAGTACTACGCCTATTCGTATGCAAATTCTTAGTTAATTTGTCATCACTTTTGTTGTTAAATTAAAATCTGTTGACAGTTCACGTAGGAAATTCAGTGGAAGTATGCACTGGACTATAAGGAAACAAAACGTTTATACTTTTGGAATAAATAACAAGCTGACTGTGCATTTCATGCTAAAAGAGTGACTGTTCCTGACTGTCAGCTCTTCAGCTATTTGACTTCTACACCTCCTATATTTGGCCTCGCAAAAAGTATATTTTCCGACAATATATTTTTCTACATTTTGGATATGTGAAAGGGCAGTGTGTGTAGTGTGCAAAAAACAAGGAATCAATTTAAAATAAATTTGTTCAAGGTTCGGCCATTTTATGTCCAAATATGACTAGACTAAGACAACATTCTTCTAATGTGTGCCTTTACTTTTATTCGAGAACTGGCATTTGGATTTTACCGGCGTTGGAACATTGATCATTTCACGGTCGAAGATTGAAAATCATGTCAACACCGTCTTTCATTCTCTTTCTTCTCTGTGCGTTTAGTTAGACACTTATATGCACGTAACGTGTTGAGTTACATATCATTTTGTTGAGAAAAGTCTCAGCTTTTTAATGATGCATATTACAGACCAATACAAACAAAGCTCTTGAGAAAATTAGTGGAAAACTGAAGTTACTTGTTTGTAATAGTTACTACTGCGCTTATACGGCGTAGCGAGATCGACGGTAACAAGGCGGAGCTACGAGCTCGTATTTCTAGGTCAGGGCAGCACTCAGTGGGCTTCGCGCTGCTACAGCTGCCGCCGCGGGACGAAACTAAGTGATCACCCTTAAACAGCCGTGAGGTACAAAAATCTTTTTACATAGGTAAAGGCTTCTCTATTTTTACATCAGAATTATACGCAATATTGATGGCTCTTAACTATATTAATAACCTCTCATACGATATCTGCAATATACTATTGTGTGTTGATTCTAAATCAGTGTTACATAGCTTGAAACAAACAGAAAATGTAATACGAAATGTCATATTTGAGATCAAACATTTGATACATTCTATTTCATTCAGCGATGTTGGTATAAATTTTTGCTGGGTTCCGCCACATTGTGGACTTCATTGGAATGAAGTTTCGGACAAATTAGCAAACGACGGTGCATCCAATAATGCAAATACCGTAACTTTCCATAAGATACGACTGTCAGTTCATGAACTTGGTTCTCTGTGAGAATGTTCACTTTATACAAATTTCTCCAATACCCAAAGCGTGACACCTAACTGCCCCAGACAGCTAGCGTCCTTGATATTCAAACTAAGGCTTAACTCTTGGAAAACAAAATATACACAGAATGTATGTATTTGTTCAAAAGCATTATCTGTCCACCATCTGCTCTTTGAATGTCCTATCTTACTTACGACATATAGAAATAACAATCTCGATGTTTCATGTACTGACTCTAGAGATATCCTTTACAACAAAAAGAATGATATTATTTCTGTAGTCCAGCTGATTCTCAGATCCCCTGTTGGCAGATTCTTATGAAGAGTTAATTAATTGTTGTCTGTTATTAATTGACACTGTTAACTTATTGTTCTGAATTATCAATTGTAATTGTTCCCCTTCTTACATTCAAACTTCCACTACGCCTACCCATCCCCATCCCCACCCCCCACCCCCACCCTTTTTTTTCCTCTGTGTGTGTGTGTGTATGTGTGTGTGTGTGGTTGTGTGTGTGTGTGTGTGTGTGTGTGTGTGTGTGTGTGTGTGTGTATGTATGTGTGTGTGTGTGTGTGTGTGTGTGTGTGTGTGGTGTGTGTGTGTGTGTGTGTGTCTAAAATCACTATTGTGACATTAAATAAAGAATCCATTCCATTCGCCTGCCACGCGGGTGACCCAGGTTCTATTCCCAGTCGATGCACAGTTTCACGCCGGCTAGTCGGTAGAGCCATGGACTCAAGTTTTGATAAGATGAGTTCAATCCCAGCCTGCAACACTAACAACTGGCCTGTTCGCTGCCCCATCTTAATATTTCCATCGTTCTGGTGGTTGTGCCAGCTCAGTGTTTGATAGGTCCCTTCTCCCCTTTCCCCGTTTCAAGGCCTTGCCAGCGCATAGGGTTTTGTGCACGCTCAGGAAATCTGTCAGATAATTGCTGGCAGGATTTGGGTGGAGCGCATATGGAGCTGTCTGAGCGCTGTGAATCTCTCTTGAAATAACTCCAATAACTCCAATAACTAGAAGCACATGTATATCAGTTGAATTTATCACAATAGCTTTGTGAGAAAAAAAAATGTCCAAAATTCTGTAGCCATTGCTGTGAGATAGGATTTAAAAAAAAAAAAAATACCAGTCCACCAACAGGCCAAGGTGTGGTGAGAGGCTATTAAATCTTGCCTCTTGCTGGCACCGAAAAAATTAAAATTTGGTGAACCAAGTCTGTCACCGGTGCCGGGAATGCGTGACAGGGGAAGTAAATACCGACGTAAATGATTGGGACGTTATAGACGTAGTTGCCTCCCTGGCACCGTTGCGGGCTTTTTACTGCCTTGACTGGCTGGGATCGACAATGAACCCGCACGAAAAGGATCCCCTGACACTGTTCCCGCCAAAGGAAATACAAATCATTCAAAAATAACACGAAAGAACATATACGTATTTAAGAGGGTGTGTGTGTGTGTGTGTGTGTGTGTGTGTGTGTGTGTGTGTGTGTGTGTGTGTGTGTGTGTGTGTGTGTGTGTGTGTGTGGTCGTTGATTTAATGTCTATTCATTAAAGTGATTTTAGACACACACACACAAATACACACACACACACACACACACACACACACACACACACTCACACACACACACACACACACACACACACACACACACACACACACACACACACACACACACACACACAAGTAGGGATAGAGAAGTGAAAAGGATACTTGAAAATAGTCAATCTTGAGAAGAAAAAAAAGAACCAGAAAACAACTGTATCGAGGAGGGGAAGGAAAAACTAACAAATGAAGTTGCCATGATTATCGATTTAAACAATCAAACTTCCACTACCCCTTCCCATCCCACTGTCTAACCATAACATTGAACAAGTTAAATAACGGCGTGTTAAAGATAATTCGCTATAGGACTTATTGACAGGCTAACAAAAAAATTTCATATGTTAATGATAGTGAGGCAAATAATGTCAGAAACTGTCTTCGTTGATAGTGTAGGAATAGATCTGTGTAGTTTTAGCCTAACGCAAGAAAGAATATGACTATGTGTTATCTTCTTTCCACGCAGACACACCGTGTGTGTGTGTGTGTGTGTGTGTGTGTGTGTGTGTGTGTGTGTGTGGTGTGTGTGTGTGTGTGTGTGTGTGTGTGTGTGTGTGTGTGTGTGAGTGTGTGTCTGAGAGACCAGCCTAAGTTTAAGATTAAGCTATTTCAATCATTAAATTCATATTGTATATAATGTACGTGTTATAACCATATAACCAAATTAAAACGGGCTGGCAGCCTAGACATGTATTCTTGAAAAATCGAGCAGGTTTCATTCATTCATTCATTCATTCATTCATTCATTGAGTTCTTTTGTCACAATGGAGTTACAATGTGAAACTCGGGCTGCTTTTGCCTTTGAGAGCGCGTCGCCGGAGTGCAGCGCCACCTGCGTTTTTCTTTTTCTTTTTCAGACAAGACACATACACACACACACACACACACACACACACACACACACACACACACACACACACACACACACACACACATACACACACACACATACACACACACACACACGCACACACATATATTCCCCCCCCCCCCCCCAACTGATGGGGATTCGAACTCACACTTCCCTGTCAGAGATTATCTGCGTTACCCACTTTGTCACGTTGTCTGAAATATATAATTTCAGGTCGTTTGTTATAAGAGGATTACACTGGCCAGAAAAACTATGATAGAGAAGGACAAACAGACAGATACAGACAGAGAGACAGACAGATAGAGAGAGACAGTGAAAGAATGGAAAAATCTACGTAAGTCTGGAATATTTCTAGGGCAGGCTAGAAGTGCCTATAATAGGGAAGGCGAACTGTTGGTCTGTAGGCCTACCAGAAATAACAATGATGATGATGATGATGACGATTATCATGACGATGATGGTAGTGGTGATGGTGGTGGTGGTGATGATGATGATGATGTTGATGATAATGATTATGATGTTGCTGCTGCTGCTGCTGACGATGATGACGACGACGACAACACTACTACTACTACTACTATTACGACTACTACCACTACTACTATTATAACAATAATGAAGAGGAGGAGGAGGAGGAGGAGGTGGAGGAGTTTGAAAAGAAGTGGAAGAAGAAGAAGAAGAAGAAGAAGAAGAAGAAGAAGAAGAAGAAGAAGAAGAAGAGAAGAAGAAGAAGAAAAAGAAAGAATTTATAGGCCTATAGCCTAGCACAACATCCCAGGAAGCACTAACACTTTACAGAACGTGCTACACATAAGAAAGCCATATCAACAATAAATCATTTATATAAAGATGACAAACATAAAACGAGAACACCATATCAACAATAAATCATTCATGCAAAGATGATACAACATAAAACAAGAACACCATATCAACAATAAACCATTCTAATAATGACGATACAACATAAAACAAGAACGCCATATCAAACCAATAAATCATCATCATAAAGATGATACAACATACAACAAGAACACCATATCAACAATAAACCATTCTGATAATGATGTTACAACATAAAACAAGAACGCCATATCAACAATAAATCATTCTAATAAAGATGATACAACATAAAACAAGAACGCCATATCAACAATAAATCATCATATAAAGATGATACAACATAAAACAAGAACCCATATCAACAATAAACAGTCAATAAGATGTACAACATAAACAAGAACCCATATCAACAATAAACATCATATAAGATGTTTACAACATAAAACAAGAACACCATATCAACAATAAATCAATCATATAACGATGATACAACATAAAACAAGAACACCATATCAAATAAATCAATCATATAAAGATGATACAACATAAAACAAGAACACCATATCAACAATAAATCAATCATATAAGATGATACAACATAAAACAAGAACACCATATCAACAATAAACCATTCTGATAATGATGATACAACAAAAACAAGAACCCATATCAACAATAAACCATCGATAATGATGATACAAATAAAACAAGAACCATATCAACAATACAACCATATAAAGATGATACAACAAAACAGAAAAGAAAACAACAGTATCACAGAGCTGTACTGTATGTTCACGTCTGGCCTAATATATCATGGCATCAAGCCTGAGAGGTACAGACACCTGCAGTGTTCAGGAAATTCGAGCAACTCCCTGAAAGACGCATCCACAGAGTGAATGAGACTTCAATATGTGGTCTGGGCTGAAAAATTCCCCACCACCCACCAACACCAGAAAAGCAACAACAACAACAGAACAAGAACAAGAACAAGAACAACGACAACAACAACAACAACAACAAAAGACACCTTTTTTGGAAGTCATGGAGAGTCGGGCACACGATCTCTCCATTA
>JAPXFY010005708.1:0-14358 GCA_030674185.1 Monoplex corrugatus
CAAAATGGTCCTTAAGGTGAAAAAAACGATTTTAGGATTTTAAATGGTTTTCAAAATGTCCAGATTATTACCTTTCTTTTTATAAAAGTGTGAACATAGCAAACAGCCTTTTTTGAGAAAATAAAGTTCTAAAATTTTCACCACTTCGTGAAGCTTTACCTAGCAACAGGTATTTTTTTCACAAATCTTTACCAAATTGTTTACCATGGTAAAAAACACATCATCCACAATAGCACACAAAAACATTTTTGAAAATCACTGTAATGTCTTGTTATTTAATTTATATACCCCTTTTTCTGACACAAAAAGCATGCCTGAGAGAAAAATAAGTGACGAGATTAGTGGCGGAATTGATCAGATGCATACAGGTAAAACTGCAAATTTAAATCAAACTTATTTTCTAAACTACAAAATCGGGCATACGTTTGTCACACCATATCATACTCTGCACCTCCTCTTAATTTCTTGTACGGGACGGGGGGGGTTTCGTCAACTTCATCTTGTTTTGGGTCACGTCCACGGAATCGACCAGCAAAATTTTTCACAGCATCGTCACTGTCAAGCGTTTTCGTCTTAAAAATCACTTGAAAAGCGAAATATTGGGTCACCAGTTTGCCCAATTCATCTTGATCTATGCTGGTGGGTTTTGAAGATGACCGCCCTGAGCAAAAAAACAGTCTTTCTTTGAAAATCGTGTTTTTTCGAAGCCATTTGTTCGCGGCAAAAGGAAATAAAAAATGATAGGTCAGCCAATCCCTATGCGCGATGTCCTGGGGGTTTACCATGAAAAATTTCTTTAACGCGATTCCCCATGGGTCTATTGGGTTCGACTCCTTCACTTTTTGTTTATCCAAAAAGATTTCAAAAAAAAAGTTTCTGACAACTTTTTCACGCAGTGAACCGTTTTCATATTGGCGATGTGATGCGTCTATTTTGGGCTTTAGGCCGCACCGCGGCTACAGCTGTGCAAAAGAAGACAATGGTAATCTCTTCCTGTCATACATCCCCTCTCCATCAGAAACCCCTACGCGTGCCCCCCTCGTGGCGACAGGGGCGAAACTGAGCACCTCACGGACTCAGGCTGAATCTCGTAGGACTGGGAGGAGGTCTGGCCCCCAGACGTGGGGCATGCAGGCCCCCCGGCTAGGACACCCCCCTGGTGCCCACAACCAGAATCCCCAAGCAAAGGGGTAACTAGCCCCACTGCCTTGTGGACACCCGGGGAAAAGGGTAAGGAAGGGAGTCAATCCTAAAATAAAAAACGATGGAAGGAAAGGGGGAAACCTCCATCTACTTTCCCCAGGAAACCCCAAGGACAGGGGAAGAATAAAGAAAAAAGTTAACGACGTCTAGGTGCCCCCTTGGAGCCCCTTCGTCTGGTCGGGACTGTCATGCGGCACGGGTGACCCCAAACCCGTCAGCCAGCTACGCGACCAAAACCAAGATTAAAAATTCAACCACCCCGGTGGCAACAGGGAAACATCAAACAATGTTGCAAAAAGGCAAATTAGACAACATCAAAATGGAGATGGAAAAGGCTTAACAACGTATTTTGGGACTAGGGGAAATAGATGGAAGGGGGGCAGGCATGATAAATCAGGAGAAATACATTTTATAAATTGGTGGTAATTCCATGAAAGAGAGGCGTCATAAGGCAAAGAAAATCAAAGGTTTTTTTAAAGGATACTGGGCAGTGTCCGACAGATTTTTACTGGTCAAATTCAGAGGGAAACCTTTTGAATAACATCATACAGGTGTAGGCACCAACATCCGCAAGTACCCAGGAAGACATCGACAACTTTACAAGTTTTAGAGAGGGTCAAGGTCCAATGTAAATCACAGGAAGTTACAGTCTAATGGGAGATTTTAATGCTAAAGTGGGACAGGAAAAAGGGGGGAGGATATAGCTGGACCTCTGGCCTTGATACAAAAAACAAAAGGGGGGGGAAGCTTGTAGAATGGGCACAGTGAATGATTCTTTAGTGGGGAAACACCAGGTTTGGCAAAAGCCCTAACGAAAGAAAATGGACTTGGATGACCCAGGAGATAAACCAAAAATCAAATTGCACTCCTGATCAACAAAAGATTTAGAAATTCTTTACTGCAGCAAAAACACTCCAGGCACAGACCGCAAAAGTGACCACAATCCCGGGAGTGGGGAATTTCAGGGGTAAAATTGAGGAAAAGGAAACAGACCAAAAGCAACATCAAACTAAACCTTGGGCTCTTTTTAAAACAATGAAATAACGTCAAAATTTAATGTAATTTCAAAACAAATTCATGCTTGGAAGACGTTGGTGACATGAGGAACAAGGAAAAAAGTAGAGAAGTTCTATAAATGAAGCTTGTGAGGAAATCCCAAAGGGGAAATAGAAAAGCAAAAAAAGAGCTGGATGAAAATGAAATTTTGGGCCCGATGGAGAAAAGAGGAACAAAAAGAAACGAGGAGTTCAGAAGAAAACAAAGAAATCAGGTAAGGTGCAATGAAGCTAAGGAAGCTTGGCTAACCAAAAAGCAAAAAGATAGAAAAACGCCAAAATGGGTCCTCAGGGTATGTACAACGAAAAGAAGAAATTGGTTCACAGGAAAAAAACATCACATCAACTGGTTTCTTAAAAACAAAAGATGGCAGCTTATCCGGAAAAAGCAAGTTATTGACAGATGGGGAGAGTACATTTAAAAACCTTTTTGAGGTGACAAAACGAAGAACACATTATAAAAAAGAACTTTGAAGGACCACCCATAATGAAAGATGAAGTCAAGCAGCACTGAAAAAAATGAAACCGGGAAAAGCCCCAGGACCAGCAAATTACACGAGATGATTGAACCCTGGAGGAATTTGGGGATAGAAAAAATAACAGTCCTCCAAATAAATTATGACATAGGGAAAATCCCCAAAGATATGCAAAATCAATTTTCATTCACTTCCAAAAAAAGACGGGGCTATAGAATGCGAAATCCATCGCACAATCTTTTTGAGTCTGTAACAAAAACCCATTAAGAATAACATGATGAGGACAAGGAATAAATCAAAAGAGAAAAAGCAAAGAACAGTGTGGATTTGTGGAGGGGAAAGGAACTATTTAAAGCATATACATCCTAAAACTATCATGAGAGGTCAGTTGAGATGAATAAGGATTTTTATTTAGCTTTGTTGACTAACCCAAGACTTTCGTCTGGTCGGACATGAAGAATTGGGTCACCCCAAATGGAGAGACTCAATGTCATGGAAAAGACTACAATAATCAGGAATATGTATTGGGGGCAAAAAACTGCAATGAGAATAGAAAACAATATAACTCTTTTTCAAAACATCAAAGAGGAGCAGACGGGTTGTGGGGTTTTGTCACCAGATCTGTTTTCACTATAAAAACGAAAACGTCACGAGAAACCTAGAAGAAAATCCCTGGATTAAAGGTTGGAGGGAAAAAAGATAACAACAATCGATACGCAATGACACCTTTTCTAATTGCAGGAAAATGAAAGGGACCTAAAAACCTTGTGAATTTTACTAGAAACAAAAAAGAAAAGGGTAAGGGGTTTGGGAAAACAAAACAGCGGGAAACTAAGTCACGGTGATCAGTAAAAAAACAGAAATCCCCTCCTGCAAAATAACAGCAAATGCAAAACCCTTTGACACGGGTTAATAAGTTAAAAATACCTGGGAACATTTCATTTCATCAGACGGTAGATGACATCGGAAATAGCTGGCAGAATCGGGGCCAAGCCAAAAACCAGCATTCAAGAAGATGCAAGCATTCTTACCAACAAACCCTATCAATTTACATCAAAAAAAGAGAGCCCCTTGAATGTTATATAAAACCCAATATGTTTATGGATGCGAGGCTTGGACAGTCAGCAAGCAAAGCCCGAGGGGGATTGAGCAGCGAATGTTGGGTTTTTCAGAAGAAGTTGAGAGTACCCTGGACACAAGAAAACAAAAGAAAGTCTTGATGGAGGCAGAACAAGTCGATCACGATAAGGGAAATTTAGGAAAAGACAAAAAAATATTTAAGGCCACTTTATGAGGAAGGGGGATTTGGACACCTGGTTTACAAAGGGAAAGCTGGAGGGAAAGAGAGCACCGGGTAGACCCAGGGGGAGAATCTGGCGGATTGCAAAGTGGCTGAGGATGGAAGGGTGGGGGAGATCTGGGGCAACGAGAGATAGAGATGGTTTAAGCCCCTGGTCGCCAAAGCCCTGCGGCCGGGCACCTGATAAGATGATGATGAACGCATTAAAGAAGTACTTTTTATGACCCTTTTTAAAGAGGTACAAAAATGCTGGGGCCCTGTAAAGGGTGCTCTACACAAATGTTGATCAAAATCATTTTTGCTTTTTTACCTTTTTTGAGGATATCCTACGGGTTATCTGGTTAAAACGCATTTTAAAAACATTTTCCGATTTAATTATAAAGTGCTGAGTGCATGTACGTAATTTAAAGATTAAATTTTTTCCATTTTGATGAAAAGAAAAATTGAAAAATTGACCCACAAAACCCTTTTCCCCGGCCTCTACGCTTTTTTGCTGCCTGCGAGTTAGGACTCATTTCGTGAAACGGGGGCACATATTTATATATTAACATATGTATATATGTGTAGTATGTTGCATACTTTCACATATATCTATTATCTGCATCTCTTTATCTCTCTCTCTCTCTCTCTCTCTCTCTTCTCCTAACAGTATATATATATAATATATACATATACATATATATGTGTTAAATGTATACAATGTATAGTATATCATATATTATATATATATATTATAATACATATTAAATCATATACATATATATGTTTGTGTATGTGTAAATTAACGCGTTTGATTTATTTGTTTTATGTACGGTTCAAAATGTTTTTAGTATTATTATTTTGTACTGTTGCAAGGCGGGGGGGTCAACAACCCAAAGCCAGAACAAGGGATTGAGGCAGCTGAGTTTGGGTTTTCTAAGAAAATGTTGAGGGTTCCATGGGCAGCAAAGAAACAAAAGGAGTCTTTAAGGAGGCAGACCAGGTGTCATTCATAAGGAAGATTAGGAAAAGGCAGGCAACATTATGGGCCAATTTTATGAGGAAAGGGGAATTGGAGCACCTGTCACAACGGGGAAAGCTGGAGGGAAAGAGAGACCGGGTGACCAAGAGAAATACAGACAGACTTGCAGAGTGGCTGGGACAAGGAGGTGGAAGTGATGCTTGGGGCAACAAGTGATAGAGACAGATGGAAGTCCAAAAATCACCAACACCATGGGGGCAAGGCACCGATATGATATGATGATGATGAGAGATTATATTTTATTATGTTTTTATTTTTATATTTTTATTATTATTATTACATCATCTGTTTTTGGGCTGCTACTGTTATTACAATTATTGTTATTATTATCATTATATCATCATCTTAATACAAAAAGAGAGTTAAATGGTTTTTGGTCACATCAAATCTAAAAGAGGCTTGTCTTTTTGGGCAGAGCTCATCGATAGACATGACAATGGGGGTTGAGAGGACAAACAAATGCAGAAAGGTTTTTTTTTGTTTTTTGTTTTTGTTGATTGTGTTTTTTGTCACGTGTTTATGCATGCGTTTGTGTGGTCCTTATGCGATGTATTTGTGTACGTCCTTATCTAGTCTTTTGTGTTTTGCTTAGCATATATGTTTTGCTGCCTGCTTATGCATATGGTTTGTGTGCTTACTTGTGCTATGTGTTTGTGTGCTTACTACCTTTGTGTAACTGGATACGTGCACCCCTGTCACGAGTGTAGTGTGTCTGTCTGTTTGTATGCTTGGTATGTAAATGTTTGTGTATGGGTTGTGTTGTTGTTACTTAATACATGTGAAAGTAAGTGCATGCGCCCCTCCTTGCACGTGTCATGTTTGTATGTTGTAAAAGTATGCACACGGTGTTTGTGTGTATTTCTTTTGTGTTGGTGTGCGTGGGTTTTTGTGTGTGTGTGGTGGTGTGTGTGTTTTGGTTTTATCCAGACATACACTTAAATATAACCTATTACTCGATCGCGTTTTTAAAACTTTCCCTTTTGCCGGGGGGCAAAGCCCGTGCTGAGTTAAAAATTATTTTGTTTAAAAATTTTAAATATCAAAAAGCACTTTTCATCCCGTTCATCGAGGGTGTATGTGCATTATGCATAAGTACGCGTGTGTGGATAATATGTTTTGTGTGGTGTGTGTGTGGTGTGTGTGTGGTGTGTGTGTGTGTGTGTGTGTGTGGTGTGTGTGTGTGGGGTTGTGTGTGTGGTGTACATGGGTTACCCCGGAGTAGAACAAAAGGGGCCACGGGCCAGGGAGTTTTTTACTTGTGCTAGAAAAACAGCTTTGTTTGGATCTCGCATTTGTTTACAATGTTAAACTTTTAAAGTATCCCAAACTACACGAACGCAGAGTGCGAGAGAGACAGACCAAGACAAAACAGCGGACAAAAACAAGAGACTGAGAGAGGGGGGAAAGGGGGGGGAGAGAAAGCGGGGAGACGGGGGACACAGAAACAGAAACACAGAGGACAGAGATAGAAACAAACACGCAAACATACAAACAAAGACATCGGGGCATAGAAACAAAAACACAGACTTCAATTTCTGAATTTGAAAACACTTCATTACCCAAAAAAAAAATAACTTTACGTCTCCTGGACTTCTCACAGCGAGTCCGTACGGGAGGTTGTGGTTCGACATCCAAGTGTGCCACATTTATTGGCCTGTTAAGCCTTTGAATGTTCCGCTTGAACGTGTAAACTCTCTTATATAGAAAAGGGGGCAACCGACCTTGGAACACGACATCTCCAAAGATACAAATTTGATATGCGCCCTGGGGCGAGACAAAATGTTTAGACAAGGGATAAAATTTAACGAGGTTGGGTCAGGATATACTATATACTGGTCAAGTACAAAGCTGAAAAAAAGGCAGTTTTTGGGTTTCGCGAAAAGGCCCCTCCCGTCTCTCAGCTTGAGTCACGCCCCGGGGCATAAATGACAGAATCATTATATAAGGGCCCTTACAGACAATGCATATGTACTTTGGTAAGTGTCTATGCCCCACCATGACAAACCAAGTGAAAACAAAAAAGCTTTCCCCAACAGCTTTGAGAACTTGTACGCGCAACCTGCAGGTGATAAAGGAATTTCAAGTGAGATGGATCCATCCGGATCGAAGCCTGGCATCAAAAGATTTTCTCACTGCAGACAATGTGTCTGGTGACTTTCATATCACCAGACAATGGGAGGTCCCCGAACCCTCTACAGATCCCCTTCTCCTCAGATCAAAGGTCAAACTCCACAGGAAAAAAAATGCCCCAGGGCAAAAAAATTCCCCCCCAAAAACCGGGATTTTTGGAAAATCAATAATCCTTGGATAAATTTCCCTTATAAAAATGAACTTTCAAAGCAAAAAAAGAGCTTCCCTTTAAACCCAAAAGGGGAGAGACAACGAAAACGGGCCCAAAAATTAAAAAAACGAAGTTACCCCTTCAAATATCAAATAACGTCCTCAAAAACATCACCTGTCTTTTTGAAAACGACCATTCTAAAATTTCAAAGACTTTTTGCTGAGAAGTTGCTGCACACAAAATTGGCAGGGGACAAACAGTCTGACCAAAGCGGGACGTTCCACCATTCGGGGAAAAAGGGTTCAGAAGTGCTTGCACCCCATAAAAAGATGAATGGGGGGAAAAGAAGGCGAGGGAGATCCAGGGTTTGCTGACTCAAAAAATACCAAAGCTCTTCTACTTTAGCTTGAGGGAATGTATGGGCCCCCCCAAGAGAAGTGCTGCCCCATCCGTAACTTGCAGGGTGAGTTCCACTGATAAGAGGCAAAAATGATGGGAGGGTCAAAACACTTCGAGCAGCTCCTTAACACCCCTTCATGATTCTCTGTCTGCGCCCACTAAGCGCTTGGAGTCACAAAAGCACAAGAAAACTGAAATTATGTTTCAAGTGAAAAGGATCAACAGCAAACGGTTAAAATAAAGATCGTGGCAAGGTCATTTCAATTTTAACTCCTTCACCTATTTGGTAGCAGCTCTCCTCTTCCAACAGGTTTCCGCAGTCTAGTTTTTGATTTTGGGTCAATAAAATTATTTTCCGAGCAAAAGTTTTCAGAACAAACCCTTAATTACATGCCAACTTTAACCGCACGATAAGGATCTGAAAATGTTTAAAATCACTTGGACAAGTTAATATTGAAAACAACGACTTTACAGAATGACCTTGGGGGGTTTTGGGGGGGATAGATGGAACGGAAGCTATGGAATTGTTTCCACATTTTGTATTAAATCCTGAGTAAGAAGTCAAACAAGAACTTTTTAATAGGCTACACGCAGGAAGACGTTGTCTTATTGCTTTTTTTAAAATCAACACAATACTCTGAAAAGATTTAAATGTATAACAATAAAGAAGTTGGAAACTGCATCATAAGGAAAACGCCTAAGATTAAAAAACGTAAACCAATATACAAACGAAAACGTGTCCATTGGGGCCCAGAGCCCTAAAAAGAATTTCACTTTTTTCAAATTTTGTCCCACTTCTACAAGGGAACAAATAAAAACTGAAATTTTTTTACGGGAGAATCGCCACCAACCCTTTACCAATAAATGTAGAATATAGAAAATGGCCATGCAGTTGGGGTTATCCCTTTAAAGTGGTGGACAGAAGAAAAGCAGTAAATGTAACATTACGAACATTAGATATATATTAAAAAAAATTCATTTTAACAGTGGGGGCACTTTGGGACAAAATACTCTTCTTTTTCGTTCATGCTTGGTTTATGCAAAAGTCTCATCACAGTCACCAAACGTCCAACCTTTGTCACTTCCCCCCCCCAAACCTCCCCCCCCTTTTTAAATTTCTAATTGTATAAGAGCTGAAGTTTTCCAGAATTAAACTTGTCTCTCTTCTCCCCCTTCCCCCTTTTTCTCTCCTCTCTCTCCTCTCTATCTCTATCTCTCTCTCCTCTCTCTCTCTCTCTCTCTCTCCTCCTTTAAAGATACAGACAAAATATTTTCTTTGCAGGATGCAAAAAATCCCATTCATTATTTCAAAATTTCGGTTTTTTAGACTGACGGTTTTTGCAATGATAAGTTAATCTAAAATATCACGAAAAAGGGAAAAAAAGAATGATTTATTTCTTTCCAACATGTATAGCAGGTCAAAATATCAATAGACGTTCATAATGACAAATCGCGTGATTATTGTCGTGCAGCCAGGGAGATGTAAACAAAGTTTGGTCGTATTTATTTTTATTGATCCCATTCGCTTTTTTCTACACAAAATTTAAGTCACCCAAGGTCCTGTTCACTTTAGTCTCAATGCTTGTATCGAGTAGCATAGTAAAATAAATTTTACCTCCGTAGTTGGAAAAACATGGTAAAGAGGGAAGAAATTAAAGTCTGCTTTAAGTCTCACTAGTCATTCTGAACACAGTCGATGGAAAACAAAATTACAATATGCGGTACACCACCTACACCCACAAGATTGGTGCATGTCTTCAAACTGCTAGACGATAAAATGAAGAAAAATTTAAAACAGGAAACAAAAGACAAAAAAATCAAACAAATGGAAATAGTGAAAACAACCTACCCATCAACAAAACGAAACAACAAACCCAATTAAAAAAGAAAAAAATTTTATAGGTTTAGGTTTTATAAAAACATACAAAAACACCAGGCATATGTGAAACAGTATTTCAGAAACTAAAAGCAACCTGTCTCTCAGAAACAGCTTCATGATAGAAATATAAACATCTACTATGATAAAAAAACAGCAAACAAAAAAATAGTAAAGTAATAGTGATAACGCAACATCCCCGGAAACAAGTTCCTAAAATACTTTGCTTTTTTTCCCAAAAAAAATATTTCACACAAAAATATATCAAAATAAGTGAGAAAAAAAAAGCAATAACAACAAATCGCTTTCAAACGGTATAAAACGTCTTCTTAACGAACACATTGCATACACCACCGTAAAAAGCCACACAAATTTTCCTAAATTCATTTTAACTAATTCTTTGCGCTTCCCCTTTTTTCCTGCCCGGAACGTCGCCCTTATTTTTAAATGGTTTCGTATGACCACGGTCTTTCCCTAAAATATTCGGGGCTCTGGTATTTGTTGAGCTCATTTCGAATTTGATTTTAATGAAACATTGGTCAGTGGCTGTGATGATAACATTTCCTCATCTCTTTCAGAAACAAGAGTTCACTAATTTTTTAGTCAAGGTGTTTTGTATTTGTCTTGATTTTGTTTTTTGGCTCCATCAGTTAAGAAATCTAGGTAAGTTTATCAGTTGCTGTGACTGATGAGTGTTGCTTGCTGGTCAAAGTTGGTATCAAGGACCTACGTATGTTCTACTGACAATGGCATAAACAGAGGAGTTTCTGTTAATTTATGAAAAAGCAAACAAATGGTTACTTTAGTAGTGGATAAATCAGAAGGCATCTGAATGCCTCGCTTTTGGGGCATGTTACTGGAAATGTGTTTTTTGGGTCCCCAGGGTTTAATCCACCCCTTACAACGAGTAAAAACTGTTCAAGTGATATTTCTTTTTTAGCACAATCGCGTTTTTTTGTATTCAATACATCTGCTTTTGTTTTTATGGCAAAAGACACACAGAACTTTTTCGATTTGTTTGATATCTGTCTCCACATACACCACAGCCAACACGCGCGGCACAAAAACAATATATAATTTTTATATATATTATATAAATTTTTATATATATTATTGGTTTTGTGTGGTAGTATAAAAGAAGATAGATAGATAGAAGATAGATAGAAGTAGATAGATAGATAATTATAGAAGATAGATTGTACGCACTCACAAAAAAAACCCTGTACATGTTTTTTCTCTATCCAAGGGTGTTCCATTAATTGTTCACTGTCCCATGGATTTCAGGAAAGGGCTTCTCTGCCCGTTTCCCTTTTTCCCGACAGTTCACTGCGAAGTACAGGCATTTGTTCTTCTTCTCAAAGCAATACCAAACTTTACTTCTTGGCTTTTCACCCCGCCACCGAAAATACAGATAATTTTAATAGGGGAGTTCAAACTGCTTCAAAAGGAAAAAAATTTCCAACTCCAAAGGGTTGTAAAATGGGCCCGTTCCATTTGGGCCCGGGCCCTATGGAGAATGGTTAAGGTTTAGATGGGACGGGCCGATAAAGAAAATGATGCAATTCAGGTAAAAACATTTTGTGGTACGCAACTCTGGTGTTTGTCCCCCTGGACAGACTTGATAAAGCGTGGCTTTCAAAGCAAAGCAACTGTAGAACCAGACAACTTCATCCCAAATTTTCCCGACTTGCCATGTTTGAATCATGATTTGACGCATCAGCGCGGGTTTCTGTGAATGTGGTGCAATCTTCATGACTGCATGTGTACCCACCCATGAGGACCAAGAAGTCTACGAGTCCTGTATCAAAGCGAAATTATAGTCTTGAGTAACACCCTTTAAAATCTTCAAGGCTGTCCAAAAAATTGCAGGCAGAGAATGAGATAATTGAGAACGAATTGGAGAATGGGGAATTGCCCCGGTTTGCTCGACAGAAACATGAAGAGCAATGAGGACAGCTGTCCACCAACAAAATCTTGATGAAGATTCCCCTGAGAAATTTAACGGTGGATTTGATCAACCCTGTGCAGACGACAATTATTTCACGAAGATTTTATTTTGGTTTTACTGATTGTCCCAAAAAAAATGTTTGGGTGAAACAAACCCACATAAAGAGGGGTTAAAAGTGGGCAAAAAAGCTTGGGCCAAAACGATTTAGGGAAAAGGAAAAGGGAAAAGAAATTAGCAAATCATGGGGCATTTCCCCCACAAACACACACAGATACAGCGAGTTTCACGCACTTCAGCAATAAAAAACCCGCATAGGAAGAAAGGGGACAGGCTTTCAAACGAATTATTGAAAACACATAAATAACGTTACCTACAAAACGATTCATTGAAAAAACATTACCTCACCAACCCCTCGTACAAAACAATGGCAGTAGGGCAGAGAGGAGAAAGAGGGGGACAGTACTAATGATAGTAGTTGCCAGAAGCAAAAAGAAATAGAATGAAACCGTATTCATTTGACAAAAGAAGAAAAGGCGCAACATTTTGGGCAATGATCTTTGTCAAGCGTACACAAAAAACAAAAAGAAAAAACAACGTGACTTAGGGGAACAACAAGAAAAACAGCTTCCCGGGGTTTCATAAGCAAGTCATTTTAATTGGGGTGCAAGAAACATCCAGGAAAAATCTTTTTGTTTTTCTACTTTTTTTGAATTTTTTCTTTTTGTCTTTTGTGTTAATTTTACAAAGACAACCTGGACAAAAAATTGCGCCTGTCTTCTTTTCAATATTTTGTGGCACCAAGTGTTGACAATTCAAATCTAAGCACATCACACACCAAACATAGCCTGCAATCAAAGAGACTATCTTACATTATACAAAACGGACCTACATGTACACAAACGAGGGAAAGGAAAAAAATTTTAGAATTCATTGTTGAGGGGAAAAGGTGTTATTTCTTAATTGGGTTTAAAAGCGAAAAATAGGTTTGGTGAAGGGAAAGTGGAAGTCTAGTCCCGGGGAGACAGCGGGTAAAAGGGGGGGGGGGGGGGGGGAAAAAATTTTTTTTTTTGGTTATTTAATAAAAACCAAACGAAATTCGGAAAATGGCCTTTGTAAGCATATTCGTAAGATCATAAATGAACAAAAAAGCAAATACAAAAATTAGGAGAAAAAGACTTAAAAAATTTGTTTTCCTTTTATCACACTGGGGAAGCAGCGCGAACCAGCAGGGAAATTTTAGTCTTTTTTTGATTCTTTTTGTGTTTTTTCTGGTTCCGCTTGCTTGAACACGGGGAGTCACACTTGTTTTGGATAACAGTGATCATTTTAAATCTAGGGAATTGAAGGAAAGGGGTACCTGAAGCTGAGGGCAAGGTGCCAGTTGACGTAGAAATATGATTTGTCACAAAGTATGATGGAGTAACAGTCAAGGAGTTTTTCATTTGATTGTCCCCAGTTTTTGGGTCTCTGTTTACTTCAAAAATTGGCGGCCCCCTTTGGGTTTTTCTTGTCCCTTTAATTGGTCAAAGATTCATTGGAGTCCACTCAGAGAATTGTTCACCTTTCGCCCTGTAACTGTGTGCCCCAAAGCCTGGGGTCTTGCATAGGGGGCAATTCCTCCATTGATCGTCCATCGATTTTTATGTCTTCCCTTTAGTCTCTCTTTCCCCCAAAAGGTCCTGGAGGAATAAAATTTTGCATGTTTTCATACTTACTCACACATACACCAACACACACACACACACACACCCACACACACACACACACAACACACCACAACACACACCCCCCAAACATACCTGTAACTTCCACAGACAGTACAAGGTAAATGAGGGGAGTTTACAATGTTCCAGAGTGAAAAAGGAAACCAAAGCAATGGTTTTTAAAAAGAGGGAAGGTGTGCACAGATAGCAGTTGGAAGAGGATAATAAACATTAGTGCCATTATTGGGGAATTATTTCACTGTGAATGTAGACAAAAGACTCTTTTCGAATATGAAACATTTTTCTTTCCCTTTTTTGTTGATATTACAAGATTACACTTCCCCGTTATTAAAATTTTTGAACCTTTCAGTTGACTTGGATACAAAGTTGAGTTTTTGTTCAGAAACAGGATGCAAACCAATGGAATGTTCAATCGTCTTTTTTTTCATGTATGGCGATGTTGAAACTGCTTTATTCATTCACAGGAAGCAGTGCACACACTTTAATTTGTAAGGTCCAATCTTTAAACATTGATGTGTAAGTAACAATAGTCCCAAGAATGAAATCTCTTGCTCTCTTTTTAAAATGAAATTGAATTTAGCTACTCGCAATGTTACCGAGAAAAAATGCTGATTTTGCCGTGAGGTTTGGAAAGATTAACTAACACAAACCTCTCCTTTGGAAATTAATATTTTCATTTTCATCATTGAAGTTTTTAATTAGCAAAGCGTGTCTTAAGTGTATGCAGGGGCCTAACTTTTGAATTTATCAAGGGAGTTCAAAGAGATTGGATTTTCTTTTTTTTTTACCCAAATCATTTTTGATTACAATGCTGAAAAATTCAATAGTTTCATGAAAATCTTTTTTTGTGGGCCCACTTTTCATTGAATGTTTCAACATTTTTTCGAGCCCTCTATAAGAACAAAACAACAAAACATGATAGAAACACAAAATTTTTTTCTCCCGACAAAGCAAATCTTAATGTGTTAATTTCGTTTTGGCAGTATTTAGCGCGCCCCAGACTTCGTGCTTAACTGTGCTTTAAAGATTTTCAGTCCCAGGTTTTTTTGATGCGAAGCACCAGATGCTGCAACGT
>JAPXFY010005709.1:0-2500 GCA_030674185.1 Monoplex corrugatus
CCAAGAGCATAACCGGTACGGCGGCGGGTCGGTGATGGTGTGGGGTGGCATGAGCCGTGGTACCCGGACCCCCCTGCTCCCCATTGACGGCATCCTGAACGGGGTCCGGTACCGGGACGAGGTTCTGGCGGCCGTGGCACTGCCTGCGCTTGTGGACCTTGGTCAAGGCACCATCTTACAGGACGACAATGCACCTGCGCATCGAGCACGCCTTGTGACCGACTTCCTGGAGCAGCATGAAGTCGTCCGTATGGCCTGGCCAGCGTGCTCACCTGACCTGAACCCAATTGAACACCTCTGGGATGTGCTCGGGAGGCGCATCAGGGACAACCACCCCCCACCGGGCACCCTGGCCAGGCTGGTCGACATCCTGCAGATCGAGTGGGCGGCCATCCCTCAGGACACACTCCGTACCCTTGTGGGGTCGATGCATCGGCGCTGTGAAGCATGCATCCAGGCTCGGGGCGGACACACGCGATATTGAAAACAGATTGGCCAAATCTGACAGTTTTTTGAAAAGGGGGGGATGTTCCTTTAAATGCATGTGCTGTTCACTAATGGGTCATTGTGCTAATTTCTTTTTCCAAAACAGGTGTGGAAATGATGAAATAAAACATAGAATCAATTCTAAACATTGTCAATTATTTCAACTTAAAATTAGAGAGGAAGGAAGAAGTGGCCCTTAAATTATGATTAGGAGTGTACATAAAATGGGCCTAAATTACCTAAAAATTGTTTTCGCATATCATTTCCCCAGAGCCAGGAAATGCACTAAAAAAGACTATCGAACACAAAGGAATGGACCAGTAAGGCAGAAAATGAAAGGAAGAAATGACAAAGCAAAGGAGGAAGAAACTGACAGAACAGAGAAAACTTGCAGCACAGAACCTCCAGAATGTGGGGATACTATTTATACTGAAAGAGCCCACGGCATCCCGAAGAAGGGGGGGGGGGGAGGGGAGTTGAGAGAAGTAGGCAGAACGTTCTGATTTTTGATGCACATCAAAAATCCACCACCCCTGCGTTCCGAGCATTGCGCTGTAACAATTGAGCTATTGGGCCACACAAAAGAAGTGGGCGTTTAAGAAATCCAAAACAAGTGTGACTGCCCGCGTTCAAGCAAACAGGAACCAGAAGAAGAAAAAAACACGAAAAAAGAATAAGAACGTGTATTTAATACAAGAAGACAAAACAGGCGCAAATTTTCGGCCAACTCGCCTTTGTCAAGCGTAAGATCAAACACCAGGTACAAAAATTAGGAGAAAAAGTCAGTTCATTTGTCAGTTTATTCCTTTTCTCACACTGAACAGAGCAGCAGGGAAGTTTCTTCTAATTTTTGTATCTGGTGTTTTGTTCCCTTGTAATCTTATGCTTGATACAGGCCAGTGGGACGAAAATTTGCGCCTGTCTTGTCTTGTATAAAACACTTAATACGCGTTCTTAAAGTGTTACATTTGCCAAAATAGCGATACTGCCAATTTTCAATACTGACCTTCGTAAGCTTGACAGCCAACCTGCATAAAGCGCATGTAGTACAACTGGGGGAAGAAGAAGACGTCTACACGCGTTCGACAGTGGACAGTGGTCAGTACAAATGGCTGTCTAGTGTTAACACTGTAAAGTAGACAGTGCTTGCTTCACGTCATTGTTGAGATTTTTGAGTTAAGCGTGAAACACGTGCTATTTGTGAAAGGCATGGCTGCACGTGCGATCTTCAATTTCCCTTTTTCATGATTTTTTTTTTGGGGGTGTGTGTGTGGGGGGGTTGCCTTTCAATTGATTTGGATGTGTGTGTGTGTGTATGTGTGTGTGTGCGCGCGCGCGCGCACGTGTGTGTGTGTTATGGAAAGGTTGTTTTAATATCGAATTGAGTGTGGGGGGGGGGGGGTGCGTGTGCAACATTTCCTTCACGAAAAGATTTTTTTATCTTTTACAATCGTCTGCATGGGTCCATAAAGTGTTGGAAGGGAGAGGGTTCAGTGGCAGATGTTGATGAGTTTCAGTTTCAGTTTCTCAAGATGACGTCTCCGCGCTCGGAACGAATTCCATGTGCACTAACGTCACCGGTGCTACGTGTATGGTGACCGTGGCACAAGCCTTAAGCCTGCACATAAACCCATGAGCTGGCCAGGTCTCGAGACCCTACCTAGACTATGTTTTACGTAATATACATTTTATACTGGTATTTTATTCGCCTGCCATTGGAATAATCTTGTTACATGTAAATAGCATGTGAATGTGTGTATCTTACCTTCAAAAACGAACATGAAATAAATAAATAAATCATTAAAGATGCTGATGAAAACATGTGCATTGATTCCATATTTTATTTAGTAGTTCTTCTAGACAAAAATGTACATTTATAAGTACAAACTCGATAATAAAAAAAACAGTTTTCCGAATATCGCTTGTTCTACAAAACACTTCACCATAAAATGACATAAGAGAAGACAATGCAAAAAAAAATGAAGCGGAATTTGTACACTTTTAGAGAAAAAAA
>JAPXFY010005709.1:5000-7500 GCA_030674185.1 Monoplex corrugatus
TTATGTGTCTATCTGTCTGTGTGTCTGTGTCTGTGTCTGTCTGCGTGAGTATCTGTGTCTTGGATTTGTGTGTTTGTGTGTATGTGAGTGTTTATGTATATGTGTGTGTGCATGCGTGCTTGCATGTGTGTGTGTGTGTTTTTGTGTGTGTGTGTGTGTGTGTGTGTGTGTGTGGTGTGTGTGTGTGTGTGTGTGTGTGTGCGTGGTGTGTATGTCTGTGTCTGTATCTCTGTGTAGGTGCCTTTTATATTGCTCAGTGGTGAGTCCCAAACCCCAGCTCTGGGACTAAGAGCTCTATGCTTGAACGACCAATCCACTGAAGCAAAAATTCAGTGCCTTTGTCAGCAGACGACCAGGACAGCCTGGCTAGCCATTTTATTCGTCAGGGGACACTGACAGAAACTCGTCTGTTTATCTCATAACACTGCCTTTTATGACCAGCTATTATTTTTATCTCCCTTGTCTTCGTCTGCTTTGCAAACCGCATGTCTCGTTTTCCCCCTCCCTCCCCCCTCTTTTGCTCCTTCTTATCTCACCCTCCTCCTCCCCCCCCCCCCCCCCACTTCCATGCGACAAGTGGCTCCCATTTTTTTTGCCTATCCCTGCATCTTGTTACATAAAAACCAAGCCATTGTCGCATGGACTATGGCAGAATTTCTTCAACTTATCGCACTCACTGTCGTTGATGCCCAGACATTGTGATAGTAGTATCTCCGCTCTATGGCTGCATGGTAATATATCAACCAATCCCCTAACCCCCCCCCCCTTCCACTTTCCATCTACCTCCACCCCCTACCCTCTCACCCCCACCCCCTGTCCCTGCCAGATCCCGCTCTACTTCTTCCTCTTCCTCTTTCGTTCTTTGTCTACATGCTCTGGCCACATCTGGTGATGACCATTGTTGTTGTTGTTTTGTTTTGTTTTGTTTTGTTTTTGTCTTGTTTGTATTGTTTTGTATTGTTTTGTTTTGTTGTGTTGTGTTTTTTGTTTTGTTTTGTTTTGTTTTGTTGTGCTGTGTTGTGTTGTGTTGTGTTTTGTTTGTTTTTTGTATTGTTTTGCTCTTTTTGTTGTTGTTGTTGTTGTGTTGTGTGGTGTTTTGTTTTTGTTTTGTTTTTGTCTTGTTTTGTTTTGGTTTTGTTAGTTTTTGGTTTTGTTGTGTTGGTTTGTTTTGTTTTTTGTTTGTTTTGTTTTTTGTTTTGTTTTGTTTTGTTTTGTTGGGGGGGGGGGGGTCTAAGTCCTGTCAAGGAGAAGGAGAGTGGCAGAATGGTTTAGACATTCGCCTGCCAACAATTAAACTCGAGGTTCCAGGGTTCGTTCCCTCGTTGAGGCCTCGACTTTTCTCCCCAATTTGACCGGAAAATCGAACTGAACGTCTCGTCCTTCAAAAGGAGATGAAAAACGAGTCGGACCCGTGTGTCTTCTGGCCTGCGTACGCAAAACATCCCACGGCAGTTGAAAATCGTGAAGAGCAGGGCTTTCGCCTGGCTGCCCTGGTTTAAAATTTAAGAGAGATAGATTGATTTCCCAGGTCCCTCCCCTTGGAGACCGATTAGCCTTTCTGCCTTCATAAAGTCTAGGTAAAAAAAACTGGTGGCGCTGCATTGCGGCGACGCCTTCTCAAAGGGATCTGCAGCCCGAGTTTCACATGGTGATTCCACTGTGACAAAAGAAATGAATATGAATACGAATACGAATACGAATATGAATATGAATACGAATACGAATACGAATATGAATGTAACATAAATATGAATATGTATATAATATGATTATGAACATGAACACGAATACGGAATACGAATATGAATACGAATACAAATGCGAATATGAATACGAATATCAATAAGAATACGAATATCAATATGACATGAATATGAATACGAATACGAATACGAATACGAAAACGAATACGAATACGAATATGAATACGAATATGAATACGAATACGAATATGAATACGAATATGAATGTGAATATGAATACGAATACGAATATGAATAGGTGGTTTGGTGGCCAGTAGACTTGTAGTCGGCCATGTCTCCTGTCATTCCACTTGCTAGAAACGACATTGTTGTAACATGTGTTCAGCTGTCTGGTCCTCTTGACCACAGGGATGGGGGGGGGGGATGCAGGTTGGTGATGGCGTCAGTTGGAACTTGTGGATCAAGTGGGCGTTGAGCCGGTTATGGCCGTGTGGAGTCCCATCGGGACCACTCGCTGTTCTCTGGACAGAATGTGAAAGTCATCCTTTTCTGTCCGTGGCTGTAATTAATGATCTGTGAATGCTTTTCTATTCTCGCTAGAGCGTACTGTCCCCCTATGGATGCCGGGGGCTCTTTCAGTATAAAAAGTATCCCCACCTGGACATTCTGTGCTAGAAATGTCCTCTTTTCTGTCACTCTTTGTTTCTGTCTTATTCCTTTTGCTTTCTGTCATTTCTTCCTGTCATTTTCTGCCTTGCTGGTCCATTCATCTGTATGTGTTCGATAAAGTCTTTCGT
>JAPXFY010005709.1:12500-14357 GCA_030674185.1 Monoplex corrugatus
AGAGAGAGAGAGAGAGACATACATACATACCATACATACATACATATATACATACCATACATACATACATACATACATACATAGGCAGACAGACAGACAGACAGATAGATAGATAGATAGATAGATGCATACATACATACATACATACATACATACATACATACATACATACATACTACATAGATACACAGATATATAGATAGATGGAGAGAGAGAGAGAGAGAGAAAGAGAAAAAGAGACAGACAGACAGATACAGAGACAGAGAGGCAGAGAGCCGTTGACTAGGGATCTGATATCTTAGGTTTAGTCCCAACCCGCCACAATAAAAAAAAAAAATTGTCCTGTTGACTGCCCATCTTAACGTTTCCATCATTCTGGTGTTACCAGCTTAGTGTTTCATAGATCCCGTTCTCTCAACCCTTCCCCATTTCAAAACTTTGCCAGCGCATAGCATTTTGTTTGGCTCAGGGAGTCTGCCAGATTATACAGCTAGCAGATTTGAATGTACACTTATGTAATTGTTCTGAGCCAGTCTCTGCATAGTACCCCTGGTGCGTTTCCAGAGCAATGAGGTCTCCTTCTCTTGTTCATCACTATGCGTTCTTGGGTCTTCCTCTCTAAAACAAAAAGAAAAAAGGCGTTTCCTACTTTAGCTTCCCACAAATGTTTTCGCCGTTTACAAATTTGTGGTGGTGAACAGTGCAATGTGGTGGAACTAATGTATGAAGGGAAACAACCCGACTCCACATCACATCTCATAGTCAGCGTTCTTTTATCTCGTTTACCTCCCCTGGTATACTAGAACCGACGTCCAGACCGAACACAGGCTTTCTTTTCTTTTCTTTCTTTCTTTCTTTCTTTCTTTCTTTCTTTCTTCTTTCTTTCTTTCTTTCTTTCTTTCTTTTCTCTTTCTTTCTTTCTGCTTTCTTTCTTTCTTTCTTTCTTCTTTCTTTCTTTCTTTTTTTCTCTTTCTTTCTTTCTTTCTTTCTTTCTTCTTTCTTTCTTTCTTTCTTTCTCTTTCTTTTCTTTCTTTCTTTCTTTTCTGCTTTCTTTCTTTCTTTCTTTCTTTCTCTTTTCTTTCTTTCTTGCTTCTCTTTCTTCTTTCTTCTTTCTTCTTTTGATATGGGTGTGTATGTATGAATGTATGTGTGTATGTCTGTGTGCGGGCATGTGGGAATATGCATGTGTTTATCTTATTTGTTATTTTCATCTCTTACCTGTTTATTTATCTACATACTCCTTTATTTTGTATGTATTTATTCACCTACTTACTCACTTCTTATTCACTTACTCACTCACTCACTCACTCACTCACTTACTTACTTACTTACTTACTTACTTGCTTGCTTGCTTACTTACTTACTTATCTATGATTAAGAAAATATTGTCTTTACCTAGTTCATAGACAGCTGAGCATTTGGGCATTGACTGGTTGGGGGGGGGGGTTGGGGGGGGGGTCTGTCATGTGAGACGAGTTTATACAGAATAGCTAGTTGTGTTGTGATTCAGACCTTTAATTATTTATTTATTTACTTTATATGTGTGTTTCTTTTTTGAAGGTAAGATACACACATACACATGTCATTTACATGTAACCAAGATTATTCCAGTGGCAGGTTGATAAAATACCCCGTATAAAATATAGACAAGGTAAAACATAGTCTAGGTAGGGCCTCAGGACCTCGCCAGCTCATGGGTTTATGTGCAGGCTTAAGACTTGTGCCATGATCACCATACACATGGCACATGTGACGTTAGTGCATATGGAATTCGTTCCGAGCGCGGAAACGTCATCTTGAGAACCTGAAAACTGAAATTGAAACTGAAACTTTCTTTCTTTCTTTCTTTCTTTCTTT
>JAPXFY010005710.1:0-10000 GCA_030674185.1 Monoplex corrugatus
CATACCCAGCACAGACACACTCACACACACACACACACACACACACACACACACACACACACACACACACACACACACACATACACACACACCACGCGTAGAGAGAGAGAGAGAAAGAGAGAGAGAGAGACAGAGAGAGAAAGAGAGATACGCACAAGCACACGCATACACACACACACACACACACAATCACACACACACACACACACACACACACACACACCACACACACACACACACACACACACACACAACACACACACAATCACACACAATCACACACACACACACACACACACACACACACACACAATCACACACACACAATCACACACACACACACACACACACACACACACACACACACACACACACACACACACACACACAATCACACACAGATGAAAGAAGAAATGAGTCCACAACACACCTGAATGAAGAACAGAGTTAGGCCATAGGTCATTCATAGGAGCGGTGAATTACAAAACATAATACCAAAGAAACACACACGACCAGAAGGTGAAGGAAAGGAAATACTAGACAGAGGATTTATCATAATAATGATAATCATACAGGGGGGTGGGAGGTGGGTGGGAGCCTTCTGATTGTTTAACAGTTGAGGCCGTTGACAGTTATAAAAGGGGTGTGAACTATAGTTTGGTTATAAAGGGATGTGAAATACAGTTTGGTTATAAAGGGGTGTGAAATACAGTTTGGTTATAAAGGGGTTGAAATCCTTTGGTTATAAAGGGGTTAAAATACATTGGTTATAAAGTGGTTAAAATACTTTGGTTATCAAGGGGTTAAAATACTTTGGTTATAAAGGGGTTAAAATACTTTGGTTATAAAGGGGTTAAAATACTTTTTGGTTATAAAGGGGTTAAAATACTTTGGTTATAAAGGGGTTAAAATACTTTGGTTATAAAGGGGTTAAAATACTTTGGTTATAAAGGGATGTGAAATACTGTGTGGTTATAAAGGGATGTGAAATACTGTGTGGTTATAAAAGGGTGTGAAATACTGTGTGATTATAAAGGGGTGTGAAATACAGCTTGGTTGTAAAGGGGTGTGAAATACAGTGTGGTTATAAAGGGGTGTGAAATACAGTGTGGTTATAAAGGGATGTGAAATACTGTGTGGTTATAAAGGGGTGTGAAATACTGTGTGGTTATAAAGGGATGTGAAATACAGTGTGGTTATAAAGGGGTGTGAAATACAGTGTGGTTATAAAGGGATGTGAAATACAGTGTGGTTATAAAGGGGTGTGAAATAATGTGTGGTTATAAAGGGATGTGAAATACAGTGTGGTTATAAAGGTGTGTGAAATACTGGTGGTTATAAAGGGGTGTGAAATACTGTGTGGTTATAAAGGGGTGTGAAATACTGTGTGGTTATAAAGGGGTGTGAAATACTGTGTGGTTATAAAGGTGTGTGAAATACAGTGTGGTTATAAAGGGGTGTGAAATACAGTGTGGTTATAAAGGGGTGTGAAATACAGTGTGGTTATAAAGGGGTGTGAAATACTGTGTGGTTATAAAGGGGTGTGATATACAGTGTGGTTATGAAGGTGTGTGAAATACAGTGTGGTTATAAAGGGTGTGAAATACTGTGTGGTTATAAAGGAGTGTGAAATACAGTGTGGTTATAAAGGGGTGTGAAATACAGTGTGGTTATAAAGGGGTGTGAAATACTGTGTGGTTATAAAGGGATGTGAAATACAGTGTGGTTATAAAGGGGTGTGAAATACTGTGTGGTTATAAAGGGGTGTGAAATACTGTGTGGTTATAAAGGGGTGTGAAATATAGTTGGGTTATAAAGGGGTGTGAAATACTGTGTGGTTATAAAGGGATGTGAAATACAGTGTGGTTATAAAGGGATGTGAAATACAGTGTGGTTATAAAGGGATGTGAAATACAGTGTGGTTATAAAGGGATGTGAAATACTGTGTGGTTATAAAGGGATGTGAAATACTGTGTGGTTATAAAGGGATGTAAAATACAGTGTGGTTATAAAGGGGTGTGAAATACTGTGTGGTTATAAAGGGGTGTGAAATACAGTGTGGTTATAAAGGGGTGTGAACTACTGTGTGGTTATAAAGGGATGTGAAATACTGTGTGGTTATAAAGGGGTGTGAAATACAGTGTGGTTATAAAGGGGTGTGAAATACAGTGTGGTTATAAAGGGATGTGAAATACTGTGTGGTTATACAGGGATGTGAAATACTGTGTGGTTATAAAGGGATGTGAAATACAGTGTGGTTATAAAGGGATGTGAAATACAGTTTGGTTATAAAGGGGTGTGAAATACTGTGTGGTTATAAAGGGATGTGAAACACTGTGTGGTTATAAAGGGATGAGAAATACAGTGTGGTTATAAAGGGATGTGAAATACTGTGTGGTTATAAAGGGATGTGAAATACAGTGTGGTTATAAAGGGATGTGAAATACTTTGTGGTTATAAAGGGATGTGAAATACTGTGTGGTTATAAAGGGATGTGAAATACAGTGTGGTTATAAAGGGATGTGAAATACTGTGTGGTTATAAAGGGGTGTGAAATACTGTGTGGTTATAAAGGGATGTGAAATACTGTGTGGTTATAAAGGGGTGTGAAATACTGTGTGGTTATAAAGGGGTGTGAAATACAGTATGGTTATAAAGGGGTGTGAAATACAGTGTGGTTATAAAGGGATGTGAAATACTGTGTGGTTATAAAGGGATGTGAATTACTGTGTGGTTATAAAGGGATGTGAAATACAGTGTGGTTATAAAGGGATGTGAAATACAGTTTGGTTATAAAGGGGTGTGAAATACTGTGTGGTTATAAAGGGGTGTGAAATACTGTGTGGTTATAAAGGGGTGTGAAATACAGTGTGGTTATAAAGGGGTGTGAAATACTGTGTGGTTATAAAGGGGTGTGAAATACTGTGTGGTTATAAACGGGTGTGAAACACAGTTTGGTTATAAAGGGGTGTGAAATACTGTGTGGTTATAAAGGGATGTGAAATACTGTGTGGTTATAAAGGGGTGTGAAATACAGTATGGTTATAAAGGGGTGTGAAATACAGTGTGGTTATAAAGGGTGTGAAATACTGTGTGGTTATAAAGGGATGTGAAATACTGTGTTGTTATAAAGGGATGTGAAATACAGTGTGGTTATAAAGGGATGTGAAATACTTTGTGGTTATAAAGGGATGTGAAATACTGTGTGGTTATAAAGGGATGTGAAATACAGTGTGGTTATAAAGGGATTTGAAATACTGTGTGGTTATAAAGGGGTGTGAAATACTGTGTGGTTATAAAGGGATGTGAAATACAGTGTGGTTATAAAGGGGTGTGAAATACAGTGTGGTTATAAAGGGGTGTGAAATACAGTGTGGTTATAAAGGGATGTGAAATACTGTGTGGTTATAAAGGGATGTGAAATACAGTGTGGTTATAAAGGGGTGTGAAATACAGTGTGGTTATAAAGGGATGTGAAATATTGTGTCGTTATAAAGGGGTGTGAAATACTGTGTGGTTATAAAGGTGTGTGAAATACTGTGTGGTTATAAAGGGGTGTGAATTACAGTGTGGTTATAAAGGGGTGTGAAATACTGTGTGGTTATAAAGGGGTGTGAAATACTGTGTGGTTATAAAGGGGTGTGAATTACAGTTTGGTTATAAAGGGATGTGAAATACTGTGTGGTTATAAAGGGGTGTGAAATACTGTGTGGTTATAAAGGGGTGTGAAATACTATGTGGTTATAAAGGGGTGTGAATTACAGTGTGGTTATAAAGGGGTGTGAAATACAGTTTGGTTATAAAGGGGTTTGAAATACGGTTTGGTTATAAAGGGGTGTGAAATACAGTGTGGTTATAAAGGGGTGTGAAATACAGTTTGGTTATAAAGGGGTTTGAAATACAGTTTGGTTATAAAGGGGTGTGAATTACAGTGTGGTTATAAAGGGGTGTGAAATACTGTGTGGTTATAAAGGGGTGTGAAATACTGTGTGGTTATAAAGGGGTGTGAAACACTGTGTGGTTATAAAGGGATGTGAAATATACTTTGGTTATAAAGGGTGTGAAATACAGTGTGGTTAAAAAGGGGTGTGAAATACTGTGTGGTTATAAAGGGGTGTGAAATACTGTGTGGTTATAAAGGGGTGTGAAATATAGTTTGGTTATAAAGGGGTGTGAAATACAGTTTGGTTATAAATGGGTGTGAAATAAAGTTTGGTTATAAAGGGGTGTGAAATATAGTTTGGTAATAAAGGGTCGAAATACAGTTTGGTTATAAAGGGGTGTGAAATACAGTTTGGTTATAAAGGGGTGTGAAATATAGTTTGGTAATAAAGGGTCGAAATACAGTTTGGTTATAAAGGGTCGAAATACAGTGTGGTTATAAAGGGGTGTGAAATATAGTTTGGTAATAAAGGGTCGAAATACAGTTTGGTAATAAAGGGTCGAAATACAGTGTGGTTATAAAGGGGTGTGAAATATAGTTTGGTAATAAAGGGTCGAAATACAGTTTGGTAATAAAGGGTCGAAATACAGTGTGGTTATAAAGGGGTGTGAAATACTGTTTGGTTATAAAGGGGTGTGAAATACAGTTTGGATATAAAGAGGTGTGAAATACAGTTTGGATATATAGAGGTGTGAAATACATTTTGGTAATGAAGGTATGTGAAATTTAGTTTGGTTATAAAGAGGTGTGAAATACGGTTCTTTTATAAAGAGGTGTGAAATACAGTTTGGTTATATAGGGGTATGAAATACAGTTTGGTTATAAAGTGGTGTGGAATACAGTTTGGTTATAAAGGGGTGTCAAATACAGTTTGGTTATAAAGGGGTGTGAAACATAGTGTGGTTATAATAGGGTGTGAAACACAGTTAGGTTTTAAAGTGGTGTGAAATGCAGTTTGGTTATAAAGGGGTGTGAAATTCAGTTTCAATCACATGTCTGGCGAAATTACTACTTACACATGTAAGCTGCAAAAGAAATAACAAGCACAAATGCACAAATAATCATAATGCTTTTTTGTTATGTTTTGGTTTCTTTCGTTTTCACTATATTAAGAGTAAAGAGACAGACAGACAGATAGAAACAGAGACAGAGAAGGAGAGAAAGCGACAGAGAGATTTATAGAGAGGGAGAGGGGGAGACAGAAAGAAGAGGAAACATGAGTAACAGAGGGAGAGAGGGAGAGAGGGAGAAGAGAAGTTCGAGAAACGTAGAGAGAAAGACATTCAAAATGATGATAATGATGACAGTGATGGTGATGGTGTTGATAATGATGATAATGATCATCATCATGATCAACATGATGAAGATGATGACGATGACGTTTTTAGAAGAGGATGACGATGGTTTTTCTTGGAAGGAACAAAAGAAATTGTGCGCATGAATTCATTCAATTTAAAAGAAGAGAACTAAACTAATCAAAACAAAACCAAAACAACAGAAGTGGAAAAACGAATGCAATAGTAGCGATAGAAGACAAAAACGGGAAAAAAATGTTATTGAAATAAAAATCAATTTCAAATAATATTCATAGCCAAGAAAACCACACAAGCTATTCAGGGAGGGCTGTCAAATAAAACTTTTCAAAATCAAATAATCCAGTCATTCCCAAATTTAACACAAAAAAGAAAGGAATGAAAGAAAGAGAGCGAGAAAGAAAGACAGAAAGAAAAAGGAAAGAAAGAAAGAAAGAAAAAAGGAAAAACAGACAGACAGACAGACAGAAACAAACAAACAAACAAACAAACAAAAGAAAGAAAGAGAAAGAAAGAGAGATAGAAAGAAAGAAACAAACAAAAGAAAGAAAGACAGAGAGAGAGAAAGACAGAAAGAAAGAGAAAGAAAGAAAGAAACAAACAAACAATGAAAGAAAGAAAGAAAGAAAAGAAAAAGAAAAAAATCGAAAGGTATTCCAATGATAAGCCCCCACCCCACCCCACCCCCTACTAAACGTATCATCATACGCACATCAAATACATAACAAGCCATTGTCACACGAAGACAAGAGAACATATACTTTAATCTTTTTCTTATTCTTCTTCTATTACTTTCTGTCTGCATGGTCAGACCACATCTGTGGCCAGTTGCGGTTTTTTCCAGCTTCTGCCAGATGCCATGAAGTTTGACGGTCAGAGAAATTGTAGTCGGCCATGTCTCCTGGGCGGAGAGTTCTTGAATGTTATACAGAACCGATAATGTTATACGGTAGTGAGGCCTGGACAGTCAACAAGCAAAGCCAGAACAAGATTGAGGCAGCCGAAATGTGGTTTCTTAGAAGAATGTTGAGAGTTCCATGGACAGCAAAGAAAACAAACGAGACAGTCGTGATGGAGGCAGACACAAGAAGATCATTCATAAGGAAGATTAGGAAAAGACAGGCAACATTTATAGGCCATTTTATGAGAAAAAGGGAATCAGAGCACCTAGTCACAACAGGACAGCTGGAGGGAAAGAGACCAGGTAGACCCAGGGAGAAAACATTGGACGGACCGGACTTGCATGGTGGCCGAGGACGGAGAGGGTGGAAGATGTGCTTGCGTTAACAAGGGACAGATACATATGGAGGGCCATGATCGCCAGCGCCATGAGGCAGGGCACATGATGATGATGATGATGATGAGGATGATGATAATGTCTCCTGACGGGCTGTTTGCTTCTTTTGATACAGCCCTGGACTCAAAATCTGATATCTCGAGTTCAATCCCAGCCCGCAACATTTAAAAACTGGCCTGTTTGGGCTGCCCCATATTAATGTGTCCGTCATCCTGGTGGTGTCAACTTGAAGTTTTCTAGGTCCGTGTTACCCTCTGCCCCATTTCAAGACCTTGCCAGCGCGTAGGGTTTTGCGCAGACTCAAGGAGTCTGCCAGATAAGTACTTGGCAGATTTAGGGTGGAGCGCATATGGGATTGTCTGAAGTGCGGTGAATCCTTCTTGAACAAATTCCAATTTCCTGTCGCTCCACTTGATGGAGGCGACATGGCTGTAATATGTGTTCTGCTGTCTGGTCCTCTTGATCACAGGGGGCAAGTTGGTGATGGCGTGAGTTTGAACTTGCCGTTGACATGGGCGTTTGTTGGTCTGTGATCGGTACAAAGCCTCAATGAGACTACGTGCTGCTTTTCCGCCAGAAAGTGATATGCTGTAATACCAGGTGTCTTTTTGGTTTGGTTTGGTTTGTTTTGGTTTGGTTTGGTTTGGTTTGGTTTGGTTTGGTTTGGTTTGGTTTGGTTTGGTTTGGTTTGGTTTGGTTCGGTTTGGTTTGGTTTGGTTTGGTTTGGTTTGGTTTGGTTTGGTTTGGTTTGGTTCGGTTCGGTTTGGTTCGGTTCGGTTCGGTTTGGTTTGGTTTGGTTTGGTTTGGTTTGGTTTGGTTTGGTTTGGTTTGGTTTGGTTTGGTTTGGTTTGGTTTTGATTTGGTTTGGTTTGATTGGTTTGGTTTGGTTTGGTTTGGTTCGGTTCGGTTCGGTTCGGTTCGGTTCGGTTCGGTTCGGTTTGGTTTGGTTTGGTTTGGTTTGGTTCGGTTTGGTTCGGTTCGGTTCGGTTCGGTTTGGTTTGGTTTGGTTTGGTTTGGTTTGGTTTGGTTTGGTTTGGTTTGGTTTGGTTTGGTTTGATTGGTTCGGTTTGGTTCGGTTTGATTGGTTTGGTTTGGTTTGGTTTGATTTGGTTTGGTTTGGTTTGGTTTGGTGTGCCCGGCCTGTTGATCATGGCGTTGGCGATCATGGCCTTCCATACGAATCTATCCCTTTTGTCGATGCAAGTACATGACCCACCCCCCTTTTTTTTCTTCATCCACTCCGCGATCCGTCCAGTATTTTCTCCCTGGGTGCTCGTTTTCCCTCTAGCTTTTCTGTTGTGACTAAATGCTCAAATTTCTCTTGCCTCAAAATGTCCTATGAACTTTGCTTGTCTTTTCTTAATCTTCTTCATTAATGTTTGTTTGTTTGTTTGTTTGTTTGTTTGTTTGTTTGTTTGTTTGTTTTAAACAATGCCTCACTCTTTGCATTGTGAAGCAAAGCAAAAGAATGAACCAGTGCAAAGAGTATGAAAACAATGCCTCACTCTTTGTGTATTCCATGATCATAAATGTATTGGGAGTTCTTTTTCCTTCAGATGACATTTACAGTGTAAAAGTTAATGTAGAAATATCTTGAGTGTGGATACATCTTTTCGAGAAAGCATTAACACTTTTCCTAAGACACTTATGTCAAGGCAAGGCCCTCACCACTGCACTTTCTTGACCTATCGATTGGACAAAGGATTGACTAAGTTCAAAACACCCGAAAACGTAAAACAACAACAACAACAACAACAACGACGACGATGACAACAACAACAAAAACGTATATAAAACTGAAGAATCTTCATGTAACTTATCTTGCATCCTCCTCGCTTCCCAGGCGCAAAAAATGAAACCTGTCAGAAAACAGGAACCAGAAAAAACATGAAAGAAGAATACGAACGTGTATCTAATTCAACAAGACAAGACAGGCGCAAATTTTCGGCCAACTGGCCTTTGTCAAGCGTAAGATTACAAACAAACACCAGATACAAAAATTATGAGAAAAAGACTGAAACTTCCCTGCTGCTATGTCCAATGTGAGAAAAGGAATAAACTGACCAAGGACACAGCAGCAGGGAAGTTTCAGTCTTTTTCTCATATTTTTTTGTATCTGGTGTTGTTTTTTTTATTAATCTTACGCTTGACAAAGGCCAGTTGGCCGAAAATTTGCGCCTGTCTTGTCTTGTTGTATTAGATACACGTTCGTATTCTTCTTTCGTGTTTTTTTCTGGTTCTTGTTTGCTTGAACGCGGGCAGTCACATTTGTTTTGGATTCTGTTAGAAAAGAATAATATCAAAAACCAGTTTTCAAAAAAAAAAAAAAAAAAAAAAAGGATGGAGCTGGGGAAGGAAGGGAAGAAGGAAGCAGGCAGACGGACTGAAAGACAGAAGAAAGAAGAAGACTAAAAAAAATGAGCATAAAAAGGAACATACATACACGCAAATATAAACCTTGTAGTTCCAGACACAGGCTGGATTTCAATTTCGTTCCTGGGTACCTTAATGTAGAATAATGAAAGAAAAGAAAAACAAGACCAAGACAAAAGAAGAAGAAAATAAGAAATAATCCTTTGATATACAAACAATAAGAAGAATAGAAAGACGGAGGAAGAGGAGGATAAGGAGAAGAAAGACGGAGGAAAAAGAGAAGAAGAATAATGAGATGAAAATGAAGAAGAGATAACGTAGGAGAAAAAGAAAAAGCCGACGATGACGACAACGATGAAGAAGAAGAAAAAGAAGAAGAAGAAGAGCAACAACAACAACAACAATAAGAATAAGAACAAAAAGACAAGCATCACTACTACCACCACCACCCGCAACAATAAAAAAAACAATTTGGTAGGGCCGGGGTCAAGGGTGGCGTGTGCGCGCACGCGCGAGTGCGTGTGTGTGTGTTGTGTTGTGTTGTGTGTGTTGTGTGGGTGTGTGTGTGTGTGTGTGTGTGTGTGTGTGTGAGTGTGTGTGTGTGTTGTGTGTATGTGGTGTGTATGTGTGTGTGGTATGTGTGTGTGTATTGGTGTGTGTGTGTTGTATAGTGTATGTTGTGTGTGTGTAGTATGGTGTGTGTATGGTGTGTGTATGTGTGTGTATCTGTGTGTATGTGTGTGTGTGTGTGTGTGTATGTGTGTGTATGTGTGTGGTGTGTGTGTGTGTGTGTGTGTGTGTGTGTGTGTGTGTGTGTGTGTGTGTGTGTGTGTGCGTCTGTGTCTGTAATAAGAAAGAAAGTGACAAATAATGACGACGATGTCGAAAACGTCCACGATGTAGACGATTTGTCTTTGAGAGAAACAGAAAATAACGTGTTCCCATGGTTAGACAGAACTCACAGAGATGAGAAAAAATGGCCGTGGTGGACAGAAAAACAGACTCACAAAGAGAACACATTTGATATTTTATGTAAAGTACCAGAAACTCCAAACTATGGTACTAGACATTAAA
>JAPXFY010005711.1:0-2500 GCA_030674185.1 Monoplex corrugatus
TGAAGCATTTAGTTTCAAACGTCTGGATTCTCTTGGTGGTCTCTGCTGTCATGGTCCAGCTCTCGCATCCATACAGCAGGATGGGGAGCACCAGGGACTTGTACAGCTTCATCTTCGATGGAAAGCCGATCTCTCTGCTCTTCCAGATCTTGTTTAGCTTTACCATCGCTGCTGTTGCGATCGCTAGTCTGGTCTTGATTTCTGTTGTAGAGCGACCGTCTTTGGTGAGAGTGGCGCCAAGGTATTTGAAAGCGTCCACTTCTTCAAGCTGTTGCCCGTTCATGTAGATTTCAGCATGGGTGTTGGTTGTGCTGTTGACCAGGACTTTGCTTTTTTCTGTGCTCACTTCCATTCCGTGTGCACCTGCACTTTCTTCCAGTCTCATGGTCAGGTCTTGTAGTTCTTCGTTGCTGCCTCCCATCAGGTCGATGTCATCTGCGAACCTCAGGTTGTTGATGGTTCTTCCTCCGATGGAGACAGTGGAGTGGAAGTCATGGAGGGCTTCACGCATGATGTTCTCCAGGAAGAGATTGAACAGCACGGGAGAGAGTAGGCAGCCTTGACGGACTCCAACTGTGGTCTTGAAGTAGTCCCCTATCTGGTTGTTGAGGAGAACTGCGCTGCTGGCAGTGTTATACAGCGCCTGGATGATTTGGACGAGACCTTCCTCAATGCCAAACTTTCTTAGCACCTGCCACAAACCCTTATGCCACACCCTGTCGAATGCTTTTTTAAAGTCTATGAAGTTGTGGAACAGGTCTCTCTGATGCTGCAGATGTTTCTCCATCATTATCCGGCAGGTGAAGATCTGTTCTACTGTGCTTCTGCCCGCCCTAAATCCAGCTTGTTCTTCCGCAAGGTGTTCTTCCGCTTCTTTCTTCAGTCGATTCAATATGACTCTGAGCATGATCTTGCTGGTGTGGCTAATGAGACTTATTGTTCTGTAGTTCTGGCATTGGCGCATATTTCCCTTTTTGGGCAGGGGGATGATGAGTGATTGAGTCCATTCTGTGGGCCACTGTTTTGTCTCCCAGATCTTCTGACAAATCGATGTTACACGAGTGACCAAATCATTCCCTCCATGTTTGAGCAGCTCTGCTGGGATATTGTCTGCTCCAGGTGATTTCCCTGCTGGTAGGCTGCGGATGGCTTCTTCCACTTCTTCTCTCATCACTGGTAGCGGTGAGGATTCCCTCAATGGTGTTGAGTCCCCTGAAACAAACTGTCATCTGGCTGTGTTGGGTAGTTGTATAGTTCTTGGCAGTACTGCGTCCATCTGTTCAGAACAGCGGAGCTTTCTGTCAGCAGCTCGCCTGAGGCATCCTCGATGACTGACGATCTGTTTTGCTGCGTCTTGGTAAGGTTTTTCAGTGTGGTGAAGGCATGTTTGCTGTTTCCTTTTTTCATGCCTTTCTCGATGTTCTCACACTGGTTGTTGATCCATTGTTCTTTGGCTTCAATCATTTTCTTCTTTACAAGGTTGTTGGTTTTACGATACTGTGCGGCTTCTTCAGGGCTGGAGTTTTTCGTCTTCTTCAGTGATCTTCTGTTGTCGCAGAGGTCAAGGATGTCATTTGAGATCCATGCTTGGTGTTTCTTCCTCTGTCGCCCCAGTACCTCCTCTGCTGTTTCGCGGACTGCCTCACCAAAGTTGTTTGTGAGGTCGTTGATGTCGCTGTCCAGGAAGTTGAGTGCCGCGAACCGCCCCCCGAGCTGTGCCTGGAATGCCTCTTCTATCTCTGGATCTTTTAGCTTTTCCAGGTCAAACTTGATGCGTGGCTGCGCAGCTTGGTACTTCTTTTTCAATTTGATCTTCATTGTGAGCAGCACGAGGTCGTGGTCGCTGCCTATATCAGCTCCAGGGTATGTCCTCGTCTTTGCTTTATTAATGCTTGATTTGAAGCGCCGCGGTGTGAGGACAAAGTCGATCTGGTTGTGAGTCTTTCCGTTCGGCGCATGCCAGGTTGTTCTTCTTGACAGTTTGTGGGGGTAGAGGGTGTTGGCAATGGTGAGCCGTTGGGTGCAAGCAAACTCCAGAAGGCGAAGTCCCCTGTCATTAGTTTCCCCTGTGCCAAATTGACCCACTGTTCCAGCCCAGTTTTTGTAGGCATCTGGGCCGACTTTGGCGTTGAAGTCCCCCTGAACTATGATGATGTCTTTCCTGGGGGCTTTTCCGATGGTGTCTTCTATTTTCTCATAGAATTCTTCAACCACCTGGTCTTCATGGCTGGTAGTTGGAGCATACACTTGTATGATGGTGATGTTCTTTGGTTTGGCTGACACCCGAATGCTGATGATTCTGCTGTTGACAGGCGTGCAGCTCATGATGCATCCAATGACTTCTTTGCGTACGATGAAAGCTACGCCATTTTCATGTAGTGACTCTTCGCCACTGTACCACATCTTGTGTCCTTCCTCTGTGATTGCTTCTCCGAAGCCTGTCCATCTTACTTCCGATATACCCACAATGTCCCATTGGTAGCGTCGCAGCTCGTGCTCT
>JAPXFY010005711.1:12500-14353 GCA_030674185.1 Monoplex corrugatus
CAATTTCTTGATGCAAAGCTTCAGGAACTGAACTTGCCGCCTGCAAGAGCAAACGAGCAATGGAAGAAGAGGCTGGACGAAGAAATAGTCCACAAACTATATGTGCTGATAGGAAAGAACACTCAGGACCACAAATTAGCGACACTCAGAAAAATTGTGTATGCAACATGTTGGGACGTCTATAGAGTAAAACCGCCAAAGGTGGAAACACCTTCTTACAAATTCAGACGTCCAACAGGGATGGCGGATATCTAGAGGTAAAAGGGGAATCTCAAGAAACAAATGGACGCTGCATCGTAACTGGAGATGCAAAGGTTACAGCAAACATGAAAAGAACTGATAGCGAAACTCAGAGCCCTCAGGAAAGCAAAATCAACAAGGAGGAGAGGGAGCCAAAAGAAGACGCAACATTGCTTTTTCGGAGACCTTTTCCAGTTTGCCAGGAAAGGATTCGAACAGCTTAGACTGTGGACAAAGAAGCTCTGGAACAGTATCACAGCGAGGCACCATCTGAAATCCAGGGTCTGTCATGGCCTGCAACGCCAAGGAAAATGCTTAATCACAAGCCATTACAGAAAGAAGCTGAGAAAGCCAGAACTAAATCATCACCTGGGCCTAATGGAATACCTTACCTGCTGTATATGTATGTACATATACATATACATAGATATAGAAAATATATACGAGGGTGAGTCAAAAAGTAATGCCTTTTTCTTTCGTACAGGAACAATTACCGACACAGGAACATGTATCATACATCAAAATGAAGCTGGTCCTCTGGGGATCATATCCCTACTTCTCAACATAGTCACCGTTTCTCTCTATGGCAATGTTCCACCTTCGAATGGGGGCATGTATCCCTGCCTCCTAAAATTCTGTTGACTATGGTTGGAGCCACGACTTCACTGCAGTTTTTACTTCCGCGTCACTGGCATAATGTTTGCTTCTCAAACCCTCTTTCATGGGGCCGAAGAGATGATAGTCTGAAGGAGCCATGTCTGGTGAGTATGGAGGATGCGGTAAAGTTTCCACCCGAATGAGGCGATTGTCTCCCTTGCCCTGATGTTTGTGTGTGATCGAGCATTGTCATGCAGAAGGAGGACATTATCGATTTGCAAGTTGGGTCTCACTCGTCGGATCCTTGCTTTGAGCCTCGTCATGGTCTTAATGTAAGCCTCAGAGTTTATTGTTTCTCCTCTTGGCAAGAAATCAATCAGAATGACACCTTGAGCATCCCTAAAGACAGTCGCCATGATTTTTCCAGCTGACTTTTCCGTCTTGAACTTTTTCGGTTTTGGTGACGTAGGGTGGCACCATTCCATTGACTGCCTCTTTGATTCCGATTCATAATGGTGAATCCATGTTTCATCACCGGTAACGAGCCTTCCAAAGAAGGTGTTGTCTCTTTGACTTTGTTCAAGAAGTTCAGTGCAGGCGTTGACCCTGTCAGTCTTGTGTTCAGTAGTCAGCTCTCTCGGTACCCAACGGGCACACACTTTTGAAAGCCCAAGTGATTCAACAATGTTATAAGCACTTCTATGGCTCACTCCAAGGTTTTCTGCCAACTTCTCAAGAGTTATGCGCCTGTCTTCTCTAATCGGAGCATTTGCTTTTGGTTTATTGGCAGGATTCACAGAAGTGGACGGACGGCCAGAACGGGGTTTATCGGCTACGCTCACAGTTCCCACCTTTTCATCATTCAGACGACAGACCCACATGCGAACATTGCTATAATCTAAAGTATTCTCCTGAGGACCGTGAGGAGTGGAGGAAAGTTGGTTGCAAAATCTTCAATGGTGCCCCAGCGGTCAACCAGATTACGGGACTGATAATGATGATGATGATTCTCCTTA
>JAPXFY010005712.1:0-14348 GCA_030674185.1 Monoplex corrugatus
CTTTTCACCTCCTCTCTTTCTTCACCCTCTCTCTTTTCTTCACCCCTCTCTGGGGTTTCACCTCTCTTTCGTGTCTTTACCTTTCTTGTCTTTCCCCCCCTTTGTCTTTTCCCCCCCTCTTGTCTTCCCTCTCTCTGTGTCTTCACCTCTCTCTCTTGCTTCACCTTTTCTCTGTGTCTTCCCCCCTCTCTTGTGTCTTCACCTCTTTTTCTGTCTTCACCTCTCTCTGTGTCTTCACCTTTCTTTGTCTTTCCCTCTCTCTCTTGTCTTCACCTCTCTCTTTTTATTTTCCCCCCCCCCCCCTGTTTCCCCCCCTCTCTTGTCTTTTCCCCTTCTTGTCTTCACCTCTTTTCTTGGCTTCACCTCTCTCTGTGTTTCACCTCCTCTTTCTTCACCTCTCTCTCTGTGTTTTACCTTCTCGTGTTTACCTCTCTCTTGTCTTCACCCCCCCTGTGTCTTCACCTTCTCTCTGTGTCTTCACCTCTCTCTTGGTCTTCACCTCTCCCCTGTGTCTTCAAAATCTCTTGTGTTTCACCCCCTCTCTGTTCTTTTTTCCCCCTCTCTGTTTCTTTACCTTTCTCTCTGTTTTCACCTCTCTCTTTGTCTTCACTCTCCTCTGGTCTTCACCTCTCTCTCTGTGTTTCCCTCTCTTCTGTGTTTTTCACCTATCTCTCTGTGTCTTCACCTCTCTCTCTGTGTCTTTACCTCTCTTCTCTGTCTTCACCCCTCTCTCGTGTTTCACCTCCTCTGGTGTCTCCCTCTCCCTCTGTGTCTTCACCTCTTCTCTGTGTCTTCAACTCTCTCTGTTCTTCACTCTTCTCTCTTCTTTACCCTCTCTGTTGGCTTCACCTCCTCTCTTTTTTTCACCCCTTTCTGTGTCTTCCCTCTCTCTCTCTCTGTCTTCCCTCCTCCCTGCCACTCTCTCTCTGTCTTCACCCCCTCTCTGTGTCTTCACCTCTCTCTGTTTTTACCTTTTTCTCTGTGTCTTCACCTTCTCTCTGTGTTTTTCACCCTCTCGTGTCTTCACCCCTTCTCTGTGTCTTCCCATCTCTCTGTGTTTCACCTCTATCTGTTCTTAATTTTTCTCTGGTCTTCCCCCTCTCTCTCTGTCTTTTACCTCTCCTCTGTGCCTTCAAACCCCCTTTTCTGTGTCTTCACCTCTCTCTCTGTTTTCTTCACCCTTTCTCTTGCTTACCCTCTCTGTGGGTCTTCACCCTTCTCTTGTGTGTTCCACTCTCTCTGTGTTTCCACCTGCTCTATTGTCTTCATCATCTGTGTTTTTTTCCTCTCTCTCCGTGTTTCACCTCTCTCTCTCTGTGCTTTTCACCTTTTCTCTGTGTCTTCACCTCTCTTCTTGTCTTTCCCCCCTTCTCTTGTCTTCACCCCCTTTTTTTCCACCTCTTTTTCTCTTCTTACCTCTCCTCTTGTCTTTCACCTTCCCCTGCCCTTCCCTCCCTCTTCGTCTTCCTCCTCTTTGTCTTCACCTCTCTCTCTTTTCTTCCCCCTCTTGGCTTTACCTCTCTTTTCTTCACCTCTCCCTCTGTGTTTCATCCTTGGTTTCCCTTCTCTGTGTCTTCCTCCTCTTTTCTTAAAAATCTCTCCTGGTTTTCACCCCTCCTCTGTGTCTTCACCCCCTCTCTCTGTGTCTTAACTCTCTCTTGTCTTCCCCTCTCTTGTCTTCACCTTTCTTTTTTTTTCTCTGTCTTTACCTTTCTCCCGGTCTTCAAAACTTTCTGTTTTTACCTTCTCCTTGCTTTACCTCCTCTCTCCCGTTCTTACCTTCCTTTGTTTCCCCCCTTTTTGTGTTTTTTCACCTTTTTCGGCTTTTCCCCTCTCTTGTCTTCACCCTCTCCTTTGGCTTACTCTTTTGGGTCTTTTACCCCCTGTGTCTTCAAATTCCGTGTCTTCAATTTCTCGTGTGCCCTCCTCTTGTGTCTTCCCCCTCTCTCTGTGTCTTTCTACCTTGTGTTTCCCCCTCTCTCCTGTTCTTCAACTTCTCTTCTGTTTACTTCCCGTGTCTTCAAAAATTTTGTGTGTCTTCCCTTTTGTGTCTTTCTCTTCGTGTTTCCTCTCTCTGTGTCTTCACCTTCTCTCTTTGTTTTTACCTCTCTCTGTGTCTTTACCTCTCCTCTGGTTTTTCACCCTCTTGTGTTTCACCTCTTCTCTCTCGGTTCTTCACCTCCTCTCCTGTTTACCTCTCTCTTTGTTTCACCTTTCTTGGTCTTCACCTCCCCCTCTTTCTTCCCTTTCTGTGTTTACCTCTCTCTCTGTGCTTCACCCTTTTCCCGTTCTTTACCTCCTCTCTGTGTCTTCACCTTTTCCTCGTGCTTTACCCTAGGCTTACATCTTCTGTGTTTTTTACTTTTTTCTGTCTTACCTCCTCTCTTCCTTCACCTTTTGTTCTTCCCTTTCCTTTTTACCTTTTGTGTTTTTCACCTTTCGTGGGCTTTTACCCCTCTCCTTACCTCTCTTTTCTTTTTGTCTTATGGTCTTCCCTCTCCTGTGCTTTACCCTCCTCTTGTGTCCAACTCTTCACTTGCCACCTCTCTCCTTTGTCTTCACCCCTCCTTTTGGGTCTTCACCTTCTTCTCTGCTTCACCTTTCGGGTTTCCCTCTTCTCCTGCCCCTTAAAAATTTTCCTTTTTTTAAAAAAAACCCCCCTTTTTGCCTTCCCTTTCCCCCTCTCTTTTCCTCTCTTTCCCCTCTTCACTTTCCGTGTTTACCCTCTTCTGGTCTTCAAAAAATTCTCTTTGTCTTCACTTTTCTTTGTTTTCCCCCTCTTGGTTTCATCTCTCGTGTCTTACCCCTTTTCTTCAATTCCCCCTCTGTTCTTCATCCTCCTTGTTTCACCTCTTTCTGGTTTTCAATTTTGTGTCTTCACCTCTCTCTTGTGTCTTCACCCCTCTTCTGGTCTTCATTTCTTCTTTTTCACCCTCTCTCTCTGCTTAATTCTCTGTTTTCCACCTCTCTCTCTGTGTCTTACCTTTCCTCGGTCTCACTCTCTCTTGTGCACCTCCTTTTCTTTTCTTCACCTCTTCCTTGTGTTTACCTCTTCTTTCTTCACCTCTCTCTCTTGTGTCTTCACCCCCTCTCTGTGTGTCTTTACCTCTCTTCGTGCTTCACCTCTCTCTGTGTTTTAAATCCTTTCTGTGCTTACCTCTCTCTCTTTTTCTTCCCCCTCTCCTTGTCTTCACAATTCTCTGTTCTTCACCTCTCTCTCGTGTCTTTTCCCCTCTCTTTTTGGTCTCACCCCTCTCTCTGTTTTACCTTCTCTTTTTCTTACTCTCCCTTTGTCTTCACCCCTCTTCTCTCTCTGGCTTCACCTTCCCCTTGTTTCCCTCTTTTGGTCTTCACCCCTTTCTTTTTCACCCCTTTGTGCTTCACCTCTTTCTTGTTTCCCCTCTCTCGTTTTTCTTCACCTCTCTCTTGTTTCCCCCTCTGCCATTCTCCGGTTTCACCCCTTTTCTCTGGTCTTTACCTTCTCCTGTGTTTCACCTCTCTGTGCTTCACCTCTTCTCTGTGTCTTTCCTTTTCCCCTTTGTCCCCCCCCTCCTCTGTCTTCACCCTCCTCTCTGTCTTACCTCTCTCTCTGTGTTTCCCCCTCCTCTCTTGTCTTCACCTCTCTCCCTTTTGTCTTCCCTCCTTCTTCTTGTCTTCACCCCTCTTGTCTTTAATCCCCGGGGCTTTACCCCTTTCCTTTTTACCTCCTCTGTGTCTTCACCCCTTCTTTGTCTTCACCTCTCTTCGTTTCTTCACCCTCTCTCTTTTCTTACCCTTTTTCCCGGTCTCACCTTCTTGTCTTACCTCCCTCTGTGTCTTCACCTTTTTCTGTTTCCCCCCTTCTTTCTTCACCCTCTCGGCCCCCCCCCCCCCCCCCCCCCCCCCCCCCCCCCCCCCCCCCCCCCCCCCCCCCCCCCCCCCCCCCCCCCCCCCCCCCTTTTTTTTTTTTTTTTTTTTTTTTTTTTTTTTTTTTTTTTTTTTTTTTTTTTTTTTTTTTTTTTTTTTTTTTTTTTTTTTTTTTTTTTTTTTTTTTCACCTCTTCTCTCTCTTCCCACCTCTCTCTCCTCTGTCTTCACCTCTCTCTTTTTCCCCTCTCTTGTCTTCACCCTCCTCCTTGCCCCCCTCCTCCTTTTCTTCACCCCCCTCTGTCTTCATCCTCCCGCTTACCCCTCTCTTTGTCTTCACCCCCTCTTTCGTTCTTCAATCTTCTCTTGTTCCCCCCCTCTTTGGGTTTTTCTTTTGTCTTACCTTTTTTGTTGGGTTTTTTTCTTTGTCTTTCTCTTTGTCTTACCTTTTTTTCTGTTTAACCTTTTTTGTTACCTCTCTCTCTCTTTTCTGTTCCCCCCCCCCCCTCTCTTCTTTTTCTTCCTTTCCCCTCCTTTGTCTTCCCTCTCCCCTCTGTGTCTTCACCCTCCCTTTCTTCCCTCCTCTTGTCTTCCCTCTTCTCTTTCTTCACCCCCTCTGTGTCTTTACCCCTTCTTCTTCCCTCCTCTTTCCCCCCCCCTTTTCCCCCTCCCTTCTTCCCTTTCCCCCTTCTTCTTCCCCCCTCTCTTTCCCCCCTCTCTTTTCTTCCCCCCTCTCTTCTTTAAATCTCTCTCTGTCTTACCTCCTTTTTTTTCCTTTTTTCCTTTTTCATCTCTCTTTTTCCCCCCCCCCTTTTCTTTTCTCCTGCTTCCCCCCTTTTCTTTCTCCCCCTCCTTTTTTCCCTCCCTCTTTCTTAATTTTCCCCTGGTCCCCCTTTCTTTTTTCCTTTTTTCTTTCTTTTTTTTTTTTATTTTTTCTTTTTTCTTCCCCTTTTCTTCTTCTCTCTTTTTCACCCTCTCTCTTTTCTTCCTCCTCTTTTCTTCACCCCCTTTTTTTTTCCCCCCTTTTCTCTCTGTGTTCCCTTTCCCCTTTTTTACCTCTCTCTCTGGGCTTACCTCTCTCTCTTTTCCCTCCTCCTTTCTTCCCCTTGTTCCCCTCTCTTTGGGTTTCCCCTCTCCTTTTTTCCCCCCCTCTGTTCTTCCTTCCCCTTTTCTTTCCCCCCCTTTTTCCCTCTTTTCTGGGTTTTTTCCCTTTTCCCCTTTCTTTCCCCCCTTTTTTTTTCCCCTGTGTCTTCACCCCTCTTTTTTTGTCCCCCCCTCCCGCTTCACCCTTTTTCTGTTCCCCCTTCCCCTTCTTTTTTGTTCAACTCCTTTTCCCCCTTTTTTTCTCTCGGCTTACTCTCTCTTGGGTTTTTTCCCTTTCTTTCTTCCCTTTCTTTTTCCCCTTTCTTTTTCCCCCTTTTTTTTCCCCCCTTTTTTTTTTCCCTCCTCTTCTTACCCTTTTTTTCTTTCCCCCTTTTTTTTCCCCCCCCCCTCTTTTCTTACCCTCTTTCCCGTGTCTTCACCTCTCCCTTTCCCCCCCCTTGGGTTAATCTTCCCGTTCTTCCCTCCCCTCCTTTTTCCCTTTCCGGGTTTTCCCCTTGGGGCCCCCCCCCCCCCCCTTCCCCCCCCCCCCCCCCCCCCCCCCCCCCCCCCCCCCCCCCCCCCCCCCCCCCCCTCCCCTTCCCCCCCCCCCCCCCCCCCCCCCCCCCCCCCCCCCCCCCCCCCCCCCTTTTTTTTCCCCCCCCCCCCCCCCCCCCCCCCACCCCCTTTCCCCCCCCCCCCCCCCCCCCCCCCCCCCCCCCCCCCCACCCCCCCCCCCCCCCCCCCCACCCCCCCCCCCCCCCCCCCCCCCCCCCCCCCCCCCCCCCCCCCCCCCCCCCCCCCCCCCCCCCCTTTTCCCCCCCCCCCCCCCCCCCCCCCCCCTTTTTTTTTCCCCCCCCCCTTTTTTCCCCCCCCCCCCCCTTTCCCCCCCCCCTCCCCCCCCCCCCCCCTTTTTTCCCCCCCCCCCCCCCCCTTCCCCCCCCCCCCCCCCCCTTTTCCCCCTTTTTTTTCCCCCCCCCACCCCCCCCCCCCCCCCCCCCAACCCCCCCCCCCCCCAAAAACCCCCCCCCCCCCCCCCCCCCACCCCCCCCCCCCCCCCCCCACCCCTCCCTTCCCCCCCCCCCCCCACCCCCCCCCCCCCCCCCCCCCCCCTCCCAAAAAACCCCCCCTTTCCCCCCCCCCCCCCCCCCCCCCCCCCCCCCATTTCCCCCCCCCTCCCACCCCCCCCCCCCCCCCCCCCCCCCCCCTCCCCCCCCCACCCCCCACCCCCCCCCCCCCTCCCCCCCCCCCCCCCCCCCCCCCCCCCCCACCCCCCCACCCCCCCCCCACCCCCCCCCCCACCCCCCCCCCCCCCCCCCCCCTCCCCCCCCCCCTTTTTTCCCCCCCCCCCCCCCCCCCCCCCCCCCCCTTTTTTCCCCCCCCCCTTTTTTCCCCCCCCCCCCCCCCCCCCCCCCCCCCCCCCCCCCCCCCCCCCCCCCCCCCCCCCCCCCCCCCCCCCCCCCCCCCCCCCCCCCCCCCCCCCCCCCCCTTTTCCCCCCCCCCCCCCCCTCCCCCCCCCCACCCCCCCCCCCCCCCCCCCCCCCCCCCCCCACCCCCCCCCCCCCCCCCCCCCCCCCCCCCCCCCCCCCCCCCACCCCCCCCCCCCCCCCCCCCCCCCCCCCCCCCCCCCCCCCCCCCCCCCCCCCCCCCCCCCCCCCCCCCCCCCCCCCCCCCCCCCCCCCCCCCCCCCCCCCCCCCCCCCCCCCCCCCCCCACCCCCCCCTTTCCCCCCCTTTTTTTTTTTTTTTTTTTTTTTTTTTTTTTTTTTTTTTTTTTTTTTTTTTTTTTTTTTTTTTTTTTTTTTTTTTTTTTTTTTTTTTTTTTTTTTTTTTTTTTTTTTTTTTTTTTTTTTTTTTTTTTTTTTTTTTTTTTTTTTTTTTTTTTTTTTTTTTTTTTTTTTTTTTTTTTTTTTTTTTTTTTTTTTTTTTTTTTTTTTTTTTTTTTTTTTTTTTTTTTTTTTTTTTTTTTTTTTTTTTTTTTTTTTTTTTTTTTTTTTTTTTTTTTTTTTTTTTTTTTTTTTTTTTTTTTTTTTTTTTTTTTTTTTTTTTTTTTTTTTTTTTTTTTTTTTTTTTTTTTTTTTTTTTTTTTTTTTTTTTTTTTTTTTTTTTTTTTTTTTTTTTTTTTTTTTTTTTTTTTTTTTTTTTTTTTTTTTTTTTTTTTTTTTTTTTTTTTTTTTTTTTTTTTTTTTTTTTTTTTTTTTTTTTTTTTTTTTTTTTTTTTTTTTTTTTTTTTTTTTTTTTTTTTTTTTTTTTTTTTTTTTTTTTTTTTTTTTTTTTTTTTTTTTTTTTTTTTTTTTTTTTTTTTTTTTTTTTTTTTTTTTTTTTTTTTTTTTTTTTTTTTTTTTTTTTTTTTTTTTTTTTTTTTTTTTTTTTTTTTTTTTTTTTTTTTTTTTTTTTTTTTTTTTTTTTTTTTTTTTTTTTTTTTTTTTTTTTTTTTTTTTTTTTTTTTTTTTTTTTTTTTTTTTTTTTTTTTTTTTTTTTTTTTTTTTTTTTTTTTTTTTTTTTTTTTTTTTTTTTTTTTTTTTTTTTTTTTTTTTTTTTTTTTTTTTTTTTTTTTTTTTTTTTTTTTTTTTTTTTTTTTTTTTTTTTTTTTTTTTTTTTTTTTTTTTTTTTTTTTTTTTTTTTTTTTTTTTTTTTTTTTTTTTTTTTTTTTTTTTTTTTTTTTTTTTTTTTTTTTTTTTTTTTTTTTTTTTTTTTTTTTTTTTTTTTTTTTTTTTTTTTTTTTTTTTTTTTTTTTTTTTTTTTTTTTTTTTTTTTTTTTTTTTTTTTTTTTTTTTTTTTTTTTTTTTTTTTTTTTTTTTTTTTTTTTTTTTTTTTTTTTTTTTTTTTTTTTTTTTTTTTTTTTTTTTTTTTTTTTTTTTTTTTTTTTTTTTTTTTTTTTTTTTTTTTTTTTTTTTTTTTTTTTTTTTTTTTTTTTTTTTTTTTTTTTTTTTTTTTTTTTTTTTTTTTTTTTTTTTTTTTTTTTTTTTTTTTTTTTTTTTTTTTTTTTTTTTTTTTTTTTTTTTTTTTTTTTTTTTTTTTTTTTTTTTTTTTTTTTTTTTTTTTTTTTTTTTTTTTTTTTTTTTTTTTTTTTTTTTTTTTTTTTTTTTTTTTTTTTTTTTTTTTTTTTTTCCCCCCCCCCCCCCCCCCCCCCCCCCCCCCCCCCCCCCCCCCCCCCCCCCCCCCCCCCCCCCCCCCCCCCCCCCCCCCCCCCCCCCCCCCCCCCCCCCCCCCCCCCCCCCCCCCCCCCCCCCCCCCCCCCCCCCCCCCCCCCCCCCCCCCCCCCCCCCCCCCCCCCCCCCCCCCCCCCCCCCCCCCCCCCCCCCCCCCCCCCCCCCCCCCCCCCCCCCCCCCCCCCCCCCCCCCCCCCCCCCCCCCCCCCCCCCCCCCCCCCCCCCCCCCCCCCCCCCCCCCCCCCCCCCCCCCCCCCCCCCCCCCCCCCCCCCCCCCCCCCCCCCCCCCCCCCCCCCCCCCCCCCCCCCCCCCCCCCCCCCCCCCCCCCCCCCCCCCCCCCCCCCCCCCCCCCCCCCCCCCCCCCCCCCCCCCCCCCCCCCCCCCCCCCCCCCCCCCCCCCCCCCCCCCCCCCCCCCCCCCCCCCCCCCCCCCCCCCCCCCCCCCCCCCCCCCCCCCCCCCCCCCCCCCCCCCCCCCCCCCCCCCCCCCCCCCCCCCCCCCCCCCCCCCCCCCCCCCCCCCCCCCCCCCCCCCCCCCCCCCCCCCCCCCCCCCCCCCCCCCCCCCCCCCCCCCCCCCCCCCCCCCCCCCCCCCCCCCCCCCCCCCCCCCCCCCCCCCCCCCCCCCCCCCCCCCCCCCCCCCCCCCCCCCCCCCCCCCCCCCCCCCCCCCCCCCCCCCCCCCCCCCCCCCCCCCCCCCCCCCCCCCCCCCCCCCCCCCCCCCCCCCCCCCCCCCCCCCCCCCCCCCCCCCCCCCCCCCCCCCCCCCCCCCCCCCCCCCCCCCCCCCCCCCCCCCCCCCCCCCCCCCCCCCCCCCCCCCCCCCCCCCCCCCCCCCCCCCCCCCCCCCCCCCCTTGTTTCTTCACCTCTCTCCCCTGTGTCTTCACCTCTCTCTCTGTCTTCACCACTCTCCTGTGTCTTCACCTCTCTCTTCACCCTCTCTGTGTCTTCACCCTCTCTCCTTGTCTTTACCTCACTCTCTGTTTCTTCCCCCCCTCTCTCGGTTCACTCCTCCTTGCTACCTCTCTCACTTGTCCTTTATCTCCTCCTTTTTTCCCCCACTCCTTTCCTTTCCCCCCTTTTTCTGGTCTTCCCCCTCTCTTTTTTCCCCCCTCTCCTCCCCTTTCCCCTCTTTCTTTACCTCTCCTCTTGGCTTCTCCCCTTTTCCCCCTTTCTTTCCCCCCTCTCTCTTTCCTTTCCCCTCTCTCTGGTCTTCCCCCTCCTCTTGGGCTTCCCCCTCTCTCCCCCCCTCTCTTTCTTCCCTTTTTCTCTTTTTTCCCCCTCTCCTCTCTGTCTCCCCCCTCTCTGTCTCCTCCCTCTCTCTTTCTTTACCCTCTCCCTTTCCCCCCTCTCTTTCCTTTCCTCTCTCCCTGTCCCTTTCCCCCTCCCTTTTTCCCCCCCCCTCTCCTTTTTTACCCCCTCTCTTGTTTCCCCCTCTCTGGGTTCTTTACCCCCCCCTCTTTTCTCATTTTTCTTTCCCACCTCTCTCCTGGTCTTTCCCCCCCTCTCTTTTTTCCCCCTCTCTCTCTGTTTCTTTTCCCAAACCCTCTCTGTGTTTCCCCCTTTTTTTCTCCCCCCTCTCTGTTGTCTTCCCTCTTCCTTTGGGCTTCACCCCCCTCCCTTTTTTTCACCTCTCTCTGTTCCCTTTACCCTTTCCTCTTGTCTTCACCTCTCTCTCTCTGTCTTCACCTCCTCCTTTTGTCTTCACCCCTCTCTCTGTTTCTTTACCCTCTCCTTTTTCTTCCCCTCTCCGTGTCCCCACCCCCCCTTCTTCACCTCTCTCTCTTGTGCTTCCCCCCCTCTCTGGGCTCCCCTCTCTCTTGTCTTCCCCCCCTCCCCCTCTCTTTTGGGCTTCACCTCTCTCTCCTGTGTCCCCCTCTCTCTCTTGTCTTCCACCTCTTCTCTGTTCCCCCCTCTCTCTCGGTTTCACCTCCCCTTTCCCCTCCCTTCCTTTTTTTTTTCCCCCCCCCGTCTTCCCCTCTTGTTCTTTCCCCTCTTTCTCTGTGTCTTCACCCCCCTCTCTCTTGTCTTCACCTCTCTCCTTTTTTCCCCTCTCTCTGGTCTTCACCTCTTCTTGGTTTTTCCCTCTTCTCTGTGTCTTCCCCCTCCCTCTGGTCTTTACCCTCTCTCTGTTTTTTCCCCTCTCTTTCTTTTTTCCCCTCTCTCTTGTTTCACCCCCCTCTTTTCCCCTTTTCCCCCCCTCTCTTCTTTTTTCCCTCTCTCTCTGGTCTTACCCCCCCCTGTGTCTCCCCCCCCCCTCTCTTGTCTTCACCTCCTCTGTGTCTCCCCCCTTTTCCCCGGCTCCCCCCCTTTTCTGTGTCTCCCCCCTCTCTCCTTTCTTCCCCCTCTCTGTTCTTCACCTCTCTCTTTCATTTCCCGTTCCCCCCCCTCGTCTTCCCTCTCTGTTCTTCCCCCCTCTCTCTTGCTTCACCTCTCTCCTTTTGTCCAACCCTCTCTCTGTTCCCCCTTTCCCTCTCTCCATCTGTCTTCCCCCTCTCTTTTCTGTGTCTCCCCCCTCTCTCTTGGCCCCCCCTCTCTCTTGTCTCCCCCCTCCTCCGGGGGTTTCCCCCCCCCCGTTTCCCCCCTCTCTCTGTGTCTCCCCCCTTCCTTTGTCTCCCCCCCTCCCCTATGTGTCTCCCCTTTCTTTGTTCTTCCCTCTTCTCTGTTCTTCCCTCCCTTTTTTCTTGTCCCCCCCCTTTTGTTCACCCCCTTTTGTGTCTTCCCCCCCCTCTCTTCTTGGTCTTTCCCTTCTCTTGGGTTTTCCCCCCTTTCCACTCTTCTGTGTCCCCCTCTTCTTTCTTCATCCCTCTCTTCTCCCCTCTTGTGCCCCCCTTTTCCCTCTTTCCCCCCTCCTTTTCCTCCTCTGTCTCCCCTTTTCCCGTGTCCCCACCTTCTCTCTCGGTTCTCCCCCCTCTCCTCTGTGTCTCCCCCCTCTCTCGGTCTTATCACTTCCATTTCTCCCCCCTCTTCTGTGTTCCCCCCCCCCTGGGCCCCCCTCCTCGTTCTTCCTTTGTGCTTACCCCTTTTCCCCTGTCCCTTTTCTCCCCCCCCCTCTCTCTGTGTCTCCCCCCCCCTTTTTTCATCTTCCTTGTTTAAGGTCTCCCCCTCGGTCCCCCCCTTTCTGTGTCTTCCCCCTTCCTTGGTTTTTCCCCCTCTCTGTGTTTTCCCCTTTTTCCCCTTGTTCTTTCCCCCCTCCTTGTCTTTCCCCTCCCCCCCCTTCTTTCTGTGTTTCACCTCTTTTGCTCCCCCCCTCTTGTTCTTCTCACTTTCTCACCTCTCCTCGTTTTCTCCCTTTTTGTTTCCCCTTCCTGGCTTCACCTTTTCTTTTCTCTCTTTTTCTCCCCCCTCTTTTCCCCCCCTTTTTTCCTTTCCCCCCCTCTCTTTTGTTCCTCCCCCTCTTCTCTCTGTGCTTCCCCCCCTTTTTCCCCTGTTTCACCCCCTTTCCCCTCCTCCCCCCACCTTTTTTCTTCACCTCTCCCCTTTTCCCCCCTCCCCCCCCCCCTCTTTGTCTATTTCTTTGTTCATCTCCTTTTTTTCCCTCTTCTTTTGTCTTTTCTCTCTTGTCTTCCCCTTTTTCTCTTTGTCTCACCCCTTTTTTTACCCCCCCCTTTTTCCCCTTTCTCCCCTTTCTTTCATTTTCTGTTTCCCCCCCCCCTCTTTTTTTCCCCTCTTCTTGTCTCCCCCCCCCTTTCTTTTCCCCTCACCCCCTCCTCTCGTCCCCCCCCTATTGTCCCCCTCCTTCCCCCTTTTGTCTCCCCCCTCTCCTTGTCTCCCCCCCTCTCTTGTTTTACCCCCCACTCTCTCTTTCCCCCTCTTCTTTGTTTCCCCCCTCCTTTTTTCCCCCTCCTTTTTTGTCCCCCCCCCTTTTCTTGTCTCCCCCTCCCCTTGTCTTTTTCCCCCCCTCTTCTTCTCTGTTCCCCCTCTCCTTTCTCCCCCTTCTTTTCCCCTCTCCCTCTGCTTCAACCCCTTTTTCCCTTTTTTTCACCCCCTCTCCTTTTTTCCCCTTTTTTTGTTTTTTCTCTCGTCTTTCCCCCCCCTTTTTTCCCCTTCTTCTCCCCCTTTTCTTCATTCCTTCCCCCTCCTTGTTTTCCCCCCTCTCTTGTCCTTCCCCCTTCCCCCTGTGTCCCACCCCTTTTTTTTGTTTTTAATTTTTGGTTTCCCCCCCTCCTCAGTTTTTCTACCCCTTTCCTTCTTTACTTCCCCTTCACCCCTGTTTTGTCTTCACCCCCTCTCTGTCTTCCCCCCCATTCTTCTTCACCCCTCTCTCTGTTCTTCACCTCTCTCTGGTTCACCCTTGGCTTTCCCCTTCCTCCCTTTTCTTCACTCCTTTTTCTCTGCTTCACCTTCTCCCGGGGCTTTCCCCTTTTTCCCCTGTGTCTTCACCTCTCTCTTGCTTCACCTCCCCCGGGGTTTTTCACCCTTTTTCTTGGTCTCACCTCCCGGGCTTCACTCTCTCTTTTCACCCCCTCCCTTCACCTCTCTTGTGTTTCCCTCCCCTCTTCCCTGTCTTCACCCTCTCTCTCCCGTTTTCACCCTCTCTCTTGTTTCAAAATTTTCCTACCCTGTGTCTTCCCCCTCTCCCTCTTGTCTTTTTCCTTCACCTTCCTTGCTTCACCTCTCTTTTGTCCTTTTACCCTCTCTCTCTTTTATTCCCCCTCTCTGTGTCTTCACCTTTCCTTTGGGGCTTCACCTCCTTTTTTCCCCACCTCCCCTTTTGTTCTTTACCTCTCTCCTGTGTCTTTACCTCCTTCCTTTTCCTCCCCCGTCCCCCCCTCCTCCTTCTTTCTTCACCTCTTCCTCTTGTCTATGTTGGGGTTTCCTTTTTTTACCCCCTCCTGGTCCTTTACCTTTTCCCCTTTTGTCTTCACCTCTCTCCCCGTGGGTTTTAAACCCCCTTCTTCCCCTCACTTGTTTTCCAAACCTTTTCCTTGTTCCTTTACCTCTCCTTTTGCCACCTCTTCTTTTCTTCACCTCTTCTCGGTTTCCCCTTCCTCGCCATTCTCTCCCCGTATACCTCTCCTCTGTGCTTCACCCTCTCTCCTTTGGGTTTCACCCCTTTCCCGTGTTTTACCTCTCTCTCTGGCTTCACCCTCCTCTGTGTTTCACCCCCCCTCGTGTCCCCCACCCCTTCTCCCTTTACCCCCTTTTGTTCTTTACCTCTCCTTTTTGTGTCTTCACCTCTCTCTCCGTCTTTACCTCTCCTCTTCCCCCACCTCTCCCTGTGTCTTTACCCCTCTTGGCTCAATCTTCTTTTTCACCCCCCCTCCTTGTCTTAAACCCCCTCGCCCCCCAAAACCCCCCTGTTTTCCCTCTCCTTTTTTTCAACCTCCTCTTTCCTTCACCTCTCTCTGTCTTCACCTCTCCCTCGTTTACCCCTTTCCCCCTTTTTTCACCCTCCCCCCTTGTCCGAACCTCCTCTCCTGTCTTCCACCCTCCCCTCTTGTCTTCACCTCTCCCTTTTTTTCCACCTCTCTCTTTTTCTTCACCCTCTCCTCTTGTCTTTACCTCTCTTGCTTCCCTCCTCTTGTTCCCACCCTCTCTCTGGTCTCACCTCTCTCTGTGTCCACCTCTCTCTCTTGTCTTCACCCTCTCCCTTGTCCCTTCACCCTTTTTCTTGTCTTCACCTTCTCTCTGTGTCTTCCCCTCTCCCCCCGTGTCTTTCCCCCCCCTCCTGTCTTCCCCCTCTCCTCTTGTCTTCACCTCTCTCTTTTCTTACCCCTCTTTTGCTTTAACCCCCTCTCTGTGTCTTTACCTCCCTTTTCTCTGGCTCACCCTCTCTCTGTCTTCCCCCTCCTCTTTTCTTCACCTCTTTTTTGTCTTCCCTCTCGGTCTTCACCTCTCTCTCTGGTGTCTTCACCCCCTCCTTTTTCTTAAATTTCTCCCCTTTCCCCCCCCTTGTGTCTTTACCTCTCTCTTGTGTCTTCACCCTCTCCTCTGTGTCTTTTACCCTTTTCCTCTTGTTTCACCCCCTCTCTTGTTTCACCCCCTTTTCTTCACCTTTTCTTTCTTCCCCCCCCGCTTTCCCCCCTCCCCTTCTGTGCTTTACCCTCCCGCTTCCCTCTCTCTCCTTCTTTTCCACCTCTCGTCCCTCTTCTTCCCCCTCTCTCCCGTTTACCTCTTCTTCTGGGGCCTTAACCTCCTTTTCTCTGTGTCTTTCCCCCCTCTCCTGGTCTTTACCTCTCCTTTTTCCACACCTCTCCCTTTCTTTACCTCTCGTGTGTCTTCACCTCTCTCCTTGGGGCCCTTCACCTCTCTCTCCGTCTTTACCCCTTTCCCT
>JAPXFY010000571.1:0-22500 GCA_030674185.1 Monoplex corrugatus
AAAAGACGCAGAAAATAATCACGTGATCGGCTACCAGCCACGCACTTCCTTAATGGCCATGAAGTTTACAGAGTGTGAGTGGTGAGATTTCATTTGTCAGAACTCTCGCCTATGAAGACACGTAAAAAGAGTAAATGGAGGTAGGGGACAAAAAGTAATAGGAGAGAAAGGCTGACGTGTGCAACCACAGGCACGATAGTGAGGTGGGTAAGACATCAGACTTTTCATTAAGCGTCTGGGTTTGATTCTGCTTGGTACCTCCTGCCTGGTGGGTAAAGGGTTATGAGGTTCCTTATCCGCCCCCCCCCCCCTCCCCTAATCCGTCTGTGTATATATACATGTATACAGAACGTCAAACATGCCTGTAAAGCGTGACATAATGATTCAGCCATCCGCCTGCAAATAACTTAACTAGAAGTTCTAGGGTTCGTTCTCCATTGAGGCCTTGACTGTTCTCCTCAGTTTGACTGGAAAATCAAACTGAGCGTTAGTCCTTCGGAAGGGAACGAAACCCCCCCTCCCTCCCCCCCCCAAAAAAAAAAAAAAACCAAACAAAAAAAAACCGAACAAACCCGGACTTGCATGCCTTTGGCCTGGGCATGCTAAAGATCCCATGACAGCTGAAAATTATGAAGAGCAGGGCATTTGCCTGAATGCCCTGGTATAAAACATTGGCGAGATAGGTTGATTTCCAAGGTCCCTCCTCCTGAGGGACACAGACAGAGAGAGAGAGAGAGAGAGAGAGAGAGAGGCACAGAGAGAGAGAGACACACACAGACAGGGAGAATGAGGCAGAGAGACAGAGACAGGAAGAGACAGAGAAAGAGAGAGAGAGAGAGACGAAGAGAGGGAGAGTGAGAAAGAGAGAGAGAAAGAGAGAGAGATACATATATGGAACAAAAGAAAGAGCTGGAGAGAGACAGACAGAGATAGAGATAGAAACAGACAAGGAGAGAAAAAAGAGAGAGAGAAAGAGAGAGAGTGTGTGTGTGCGCGCGTGCGTGTGTGTGTGTGCGTATGTCCCAGCCCCAGTTATGCTCTCTCTAATGAACTCAATAGAAAACGTACGGCCAAACAAAATAATGATGGAAATGAACTTTTTTCCCCATGGTGCTACTTTACTAAAGGAGTCACCAGCTTTACGAAGCAGAACGGAAGCAATATGTGAGAAGACGGTAAAAGTAATGACATGATCAGCCGCCAGCCACGCACTTCCTTAATGGCCACCAGGTTTACGGGGCGTGAGGGTGAGATTTCATTTAGCAGAACTCACACCCATGAGGATAACATAAAAAGATGCAGTTGAGGAAGAGGGATTGGGAGAAGAATGATGATGAGGAGAAAGATGTGTAAAACGACGTGCGTGATAGTGAGGTGGGCAAGAGGTCAGACTTCCAGTTGAAATGTCTGGGTTTCATCCTGCTTGGTACCTTCTGCTTGGTATGCAAATGTTTGAGATCCACCAGTGAGGATGCTAGAGACTCTTTTAGTATAAATAGGATCCCCACGTTCTGGAAATTCTGTACTAGAAATTTCCTCTTTTCTGCCACTCTCTGTGTTTCTGCATTCTTGCTTTACTTTCCGTCATTTTCCTATCATTTTTCTGCCTTATATGTGTTTGATAAAGTCTTAAGTACGTTTCTCTCAGGTAATTGGGTACACGTATCAAGTACAGTTTTGGCTCTAGGGAAGTGTGATATGTGGAGCCGTATCGCAGTAATGCTGCCCAAAATTGCTTTTGACTTCATCAGCACGTTAGATGCAAATGACACAATTGATGTGAAATGATCTCCCCTTACTCAGCACTTTGTTCATTTTTTCAAAGCTGTAATAGAATCGACCCAGCGTACACACACGCACATGATGGGGCATTCACACACGCACACACAGAGAAACACACACGCCCGCATACAAACACATATGCACATACCCATATATATTCAAACTCTGGTGCACGCATACACACACACACACATGCTTTAACACGCCCATAGGTATGCGCAAACGCAGTTCTATTTTGCATTAAGAAAATTAAATGGGCAACGTGGAAGCAGTTTTCAAACTAATGTCTGTTATGTTGGGAAAATCAATCTTTCTTGTTTGTTTTTTTTTTGTTTTTTGGTAGGAATTCAATTATTCTTTTCTTTCTTTTGTTTTGTTTTGTTTCGTTTCTTATTTTTGGTTTAAATGCCAGATCGCATCATTAAAAAAAATCAGGAAATGAGCGTAGGGCAAGGAAACAACCCCATATTTGCTTGCAAATTGCTAAAGAAAAACATACTGGAACAAAATGTTTTATCATTTCTTCTCTTCTGTGCTTTTTTTGTTCTCTTGTGATAAGGAGAGATCAAGTGTGTAAATGGGCCAGTGAGCAAAAGAAAGTAAGAATAGAAAGAAAGAGAGAGAGACAGAGAGAGGGGGAGAGAGAGAGATAGAGAAAGAGAAACAAAGATTGAGAGAGAGAGAGAGAGAGAGAGGGTGGGAGGGAGAGAGAGAGGGTGGGAGAGAGAGAGAAATGAGAGGGAGAGAGAAATGAGAGGGAGACAGAGACAGACGTATGGACAAAGAGAGAGAGAGACAGACAGACAGACAGACAGTCAGACACAGACAGACCGAGAAAGTGGAAGGAAAAGGAATGAGCGGTAGGAGTAGTGGAGATGATAATGGAAATAGCAAGGGAAAGTGGGGGAGGCTGGAGGGGGGGAGGAGAGGAGCCGTATCGCAGTAATGCTGCCCAAAATTGCTTTTGACTCCATCACCACGTTAGATGCAAATGACACAATTGATGTGAAATGATCGTCCCGTTACTCAGCACTTTGTTCATTTTTTCAAAGCTGTAATAGAATTGACCCAGCGTATATGATGGGGCATTCACACACGCACACACAGAGAAACACACACGCCCGCATACAAACACATATGCACACACCCATATATATTCAAGCACTGGCGCGCACACACACACACACACACACACACACACACACACACAGATGAAAACGACTATTAATCGCATTTCAACTGAAAATAGTTTGAATGCAATTTCAGAACAAAAAATAGAAAACCCAGTATATATATTTATACATACATTTATATACATATAAATGCCATTTTTACCCGTCTAATATCACTTATAGTGAAAAGACGTTAAATCAAGGAACGAACGAACGAACACACACACACACACACATATATACATATAGATATATATATCTAAATATGCACACACACACACACACACACACACACACACACACACACACACACACACACACACCCTCGTCAACAGCAATGGTTATGTCAAGTTGACTTTTGTATCTGAACATACACGAATTTATGTCCATAACGCTGGTTGTTATTGTTATTAGTGTTTAAAGCCCAACCAACTGCGTAGAGCCATATCAGGGCTATAACCGCCAAAAAAAACCCCAAACAAAACAAAAAGATGAGATCCTGAAAGATAAAAGGATGAGAAAACATACCCCCCACCCCCCAAAAAAGTAACCAAACCCAAAAAAAAAACAAAGACAATACCAAAAAGGAAACCAGAAAAAACACGAAAAAAGAATAAGAACGCGTATTGAATACAACAAATATATTACATACACGTTCTAATTGTTTTTTCGTGTTTTTTTTCCTTCTGGTTCCTGTTTGCTTGAACGCGGGCAGCCACACTTGTTTTGGATTTCGTAAAACTCTCACACACACACACACAAAAGAAAAAAACCCAAACAAGGCAGAACTTGCAGTGACCTTTTCACTCCACACACAATGCCCCAATCTTATCATTTCTTATTGTTATTTTTGTTTCAAGCCCAGCCGAATCCGTAAAGCCATATCAGGGCTACAACCATTTCTATACCATACACCAGTTTTCTCAACTGACCCCCTTTGAAAAAATGGATTCTTTAACAAAAGTACACAATAATCCCACATCAGTAAGATTCCGTATCTTATGATCACACACACACACACACACACACACACACACACATGCAGACACACACACACACATGCAGACACACACACACGTACGCACACACAATGATACACAAACACCCGCACGTACACACACAAACACACACGCATATATATGCACATACATATCCACACGTGTAAGAATCTACACGCACACGTCCACACACAAACACATTCACACACAAACACAAGAAAAAGCAACCAGTAATCGTATGTATATCAACTAAAGTTTTCAATGTAATTTTAGATGGAAAAAATTCAAAACAACACACACGCACGCGCACGCACACACACACACACACACACACACACACACACACACACACACACACACACACACACACACACACACACACACACACACACACACACAGGGTAAAGCAACATATGTATGTCAACTAAAGTAGTTTTCAATGCAATTTCAGATCGAAAAAAAAAGATCAAAACAACACACACACACACACACACACACACACACACACATAGGGAAAACAACCATTAATCACATGTCAACTGAAAATATTTCAAATGCAATTTTAGAACAAAAAACAAAACAATAAAACAAAACCTTACACACACACACACACACGCACGCACGCACGAACACGCACGCACGAACACACACACACACACTAGTCAACAACAATTCAATTCAATTCATATTGCTTATAGCCCAGCCGACCACTAGAGCCATATCAGGGCTAACACCAAGTCAAAAAGAAAAGAACCCGTTAAGATAAACAGATTAAAAACCATGCTCACCGTCAACCTTGCAAATCTAAAATGCCATTAAAGAAAAACACGTAAAATTACATCAAGTGAAATCTACTGATCTCTTGTAAAAACTGGAATATTGCATCAGGAGGGACGTCTCGGAAGAGCTCCTTTAAGGACTCTACCGTGTAGTGCTTTCGTCTCACATTGTACAAGTCCCAGCAATCGAGGAGGAGGTGTCGGATGCTCAACGGCTCATCACACGGTATACACCATGGTGCTTCCTCATTTTTCAAAAGGTAGGAGTGAGTGTAAGATGTGTGTTCCCGTGTGTAATCTACATAACATTGTCTCTCTCTTACGGTTTCCTGGAGCAGATGGGAGAATTTCTGTCAGGCTAGGGCGGATTTGGAAGAGTTTATTATCTGTCTGTTTATTCCAATTCTCCTGCCACAGATTTCTTACGTAACTGTGTACTTTCGATTTGACATCTGTGTAAGGGATCACGGACTTAGACATCTTTGCCATTGTAACCTTCTTGGCCAGGTAATCAGCCTTTTCATTGCCTCCAATACCAATATGGCTAGGAATCCAGGCAAAAACAATCTCGTAACCGTCATTTGCTAGAGTAGAATACAGTTCAAAGAACTTCACAAGTTCAGGGTGACTAATGTTTCGGCAAGCGATTGCCTGCAAAGCAGAAAGGGAGTCAGAAAAAATGAGAAACTGTGTTTGGATTGGGGCACCATTTTTAGTGCCAAAATCAGAGCAGTCAGTTCAGCAGTGTAAACAGAACTTTCAGATGGAATACGTTTTGAAAATGCTCCATTGGGAATCTCGGAGCAGAAGGCAGCGGCAGCCACACCTTCATCACACTTGGGCCCATCAGTGAAGATTCTGCAGGATGATGGAGATTTTTCTCACAATTCCGTACAAAACGATTTGTACGCCAGTGCACTGGTATTGTCTTTACGGAAGGAAGCAAGATCAAAACAAACCTTCGGTGTTTTCAACGTCCATGGTGGACTATCTGGAAACTTGGAGAAGTCGTTAACAACTGCTAAATTTATATCTGCCTTTTTCAAATAGGGACGGACACGCAGCCCCAAAGGAGGAGTCACTTTTGGATGTTTTTCAAAGTCACTGTCAAATCTGGGATTGAAGACTCAGTCGTAGGCTGGGTTTTCCGGTTCAGAGAACAGTTTCAAACAGAAATTTAAACTTAGTTTCAGTCCACGGTTGCTCAGGGAGGGCTCCCCTGCCTCTGCATACAAACTATACACAGGAGTTGTTTTGAATGCACCAAGACATAGACAGCCCTTGATGGTGAATGGGATCAAGTGCCTTTAGGTACGACGCTCTCGCAGACCTATATACTACACAGCCATAGTCCAGTTTAGAGCGAATTAAAGCTCTGTACAGGTGTAGTAGCGTTTTCTTGTCGGCACCCCAGTCTGTATGAGCTACAACTCGAAGAATATTCAGAGCTTTCTGGCACGATGTTTTTAGATGTTGGACATGACTGAGAAAGTTCAACTTTTCATCAAAAATCAAGCCCAAAAATTCAGCTTCTTTTACAGCTGGAATGGTGCACTTTCCCAGACGAATTTCTGGAGCAGCAATCGTCAACAACAATGATTACGTCAAAGTGACTTGCATATCTGAACAGACACGAATTTAATGTCCATGACGCTGGTTGTTGTTGTTGTTGTTGTTGTTTAAAGCCCAGCCGACTGCGTTCAACCATATCAGGGCCATAACCGCAAAACAAACAAAAAGAGAAAAAGTGATCCTGAAAGGTAAAAGGAAGGAAAATTATGCACTCCCTCACAAAAAACAACAATGAACAAACAAACAAACAAAAAAATCAACAAAAAACAAACGAAAAGGAAACCAGGAAAAACACGGAAAAAAAAAAGAACGCGTACTGAGTCCACTAAATTCTTATTGTTCTTATTGTTTTTTCCGTCTTTTTTCTGGTTCCTGTTTGCTTGAACGCGGGCAGTCACACTTCTTTTGGATTTCGTAAAACACACACACATACACACAAGGAAAAAACCCCAAAAAAGACGGACCTTGCAGTGACCTTTTCATTCCACACACAATGCCGCAGTCTTCTCATTTGTTATTGTTATTTTTGTTTCAAGCCCAGCCGACTGCGTAAAGCCATATCGGGGCTATAACCGTTTTCATAACATTCACAACCAGTCTTCTCAACTGAACCCCTTTGAAAAAGTTGATTCTTTAACACAAGTAGACAATCATCCCACGTCAATAAGAATGGGTTATCTTATGATCGGTCACACACACACACACACACACGCACACACACACATACACCCATATACATGCACGCACATATGCACACTTGTAAAGGACTACACGCACACGTCCACACGAATACATTTTCTCGCTCTCTCTCTCCCCTCACACACACACGAACACACATAAGCACACGCACAAACACACAAGGAAAAGCAACCAGAAATGGTATGTCCACTAAAATAGTTTTCAATCTACCTTTATATTGAAAAAAAATCAAAACAACACACACACACACGCACACACACACAGGTCAAAACAACGATTAATCGCATTTCAACTGAAAATAGTTTGAATGCAATTTAAATAACAACAACAACAGCAACAAAAAACAGTATATATATATATATATTATATATATATATAAATATATATATATATAAATATATATAATATATACAAACATATATATACATATATATATATAAACAAAGAAAAACATAAAAACGGACTATGCAGTGACCTTTTCACACAACACACTATGCCCCAGTCTCCTCATTTGTTATTGTTATTTTTGTGTCAAGCCCAGCCGACTGCGTAAAGCCATATCAGGGCTATAACCGTTTTTATACCACACACAACCAGTTTTCTCAACTGACCCCCTTTGAAAAAAATAATCAATAATATTGCATTATTTTATGATCGCGCGCACACACACACACACACACACACACACACACACACACGCACGCATATATATGCACGCACATATCCACACTTGCAAGAATCTACATGCACACGTCCACACGCACTCTCTCTCTCTCTCACTCACACACACACGCACAAAAAACACACACCACACAAGAAAAAGCAACCAGTAATCGTATGTATATCAACTAAAGTTTTTAATGTAATTTTAGACGGAAAATAATCAAAACAACACACACACACACACACACACACACACACATACATACACACACAACCATACATACACACACAGGGTAAAGCAGCATATGTATGTCAACTAGAGTAGTTTCAATGCAATTTTAGATCGAAAAAAAAACAATATCAAAACAACACACACACACACACACTTGTAAGGGACTATACGCACACGTCAACACACGAATACATTCATTCTCTCTCTCCCCCCCTCACACACACACAAACACACGCACAAACACACAAGGAAAAGAAACCAGTAATGGGATGTCCCCTAAAATAGTTTTCAATGTACCTTTAGATTGAAGAAAAAATCAAAACAACACACACACACACACACACACACACACACACACACACACACACACACACACACACACACACAGGTCAAAACGATTAATCGCATTTCAACTGAAATGCAATTTAAGAAAAAAAAAACCTGTACGCACACACACATATATATATATACGTGTGTGTGTGTGTGTGTGTGTGTGTGTGTGTGTGTGTGTGTGTGTGTGTGTGTGTGTGTGTGTGTGTGACCTTTTCACACAACACACCATGCCCCAGTCTTCTCATTTGTTACTGTTATTTTTGTGTCAAGCCCAGCCGACTGCGTAAAGATATATCAGGGCTATTACCGTTTTCATAACATACACAATACTAGTTTTCTCAACTGACCCCTTTTAAACAAATTAATTCTTTATCAAAACGAGACAATAATCCCACATCAATAAGATTGCATTATCTTATGATCGCACGCACACACACACACGCATCCATGCAGACACACACACACACACGTACGCATATATATGCACGCAATATCCACACTTGCAATAATCTACATGCACACGTCCACACGCACGTACACGCATTCTCCCTCTCTCACTCACACACACACGCGCGCGCGCGCGTGCGCACGCACAAACACACAAGGAAAAGCAACCAGTAATGGTATGTCCCCTAAAGTAGTTTTCAACCTATCTTTAGATTGAAAAAAAAAAATCAAAGCACACACACATACACACACCCTTGTCAACAGCAATGGTTATGTCAAGTTGACTTTCATATCTGAACAATCACGAATTTATATCCATAACGCTTGTTGTTATTGTTGTTTAAAGCCCAGCCGACTGCGTAGAGCCATATCAGGGCTATAACCGCAAAAAAACAAAAAACAAAAAATGAGAAGTGGTCCTAAAAGGTAAAAGGAAGAGAAATACCTCCCCCCCAAAAAAAACAACAACAAAAAATACAAACCCAAAACAATCAACAAACAAAAACAAAACAAAATACAAAAACAAAAAGGAAACCAGGAAAAAAACACGAAAAAAGAGTAAAAACGCGTATTGAATAAAACAAACTGTATTACATACGCATTCTTAGTTTTTTCCTGTTTCTTCTGGTTCCTGTTTGCTTGAACAGGGGCGGTCGCACTTCTTGTGGATTTTGTAAAAAACACACACACTCACGCACACACACACACACGCACATACGCGCGCGCGCACACACACACACAAGAAAAACAAAATAACAAAAACAAGACGGACCTTGCAGTGACCTTTTCACACAACACACCATGCCCCAGTCTTCTCATTTGTCATTGCTATTTTTGTGTCAAGCCCAGCCGACTGCGTAAAGCCATATCGGGGCTATAACCGTTTTTATAACATACACAACCAGTCTTCTCAACTGACCCCCTTTGAAAATACTGATTCTTTGACAAAAGTAGACAATAATCCCACGTTAATAAGATTGCGTTATATTATGATCAGACAAAACACACACACACGCATGCACGCAGACACACACACGTACGCATGCAAACAGATACACAAACACACGCGCACACACACGCACGTACACATATAGATGCATGCACATATCCACACGTGCAAGAATCTATATGCACACGTCCACACGCACGCACACAAATACATTCTCTCTCTCACACACGCACACACACACACACACACACACACACACACACACACACACACACAGGGGAAAACAACCATTAAATTAATAACATGTCAACTGAAAGTAGTTCAAGTACAATTTTAGAACAAAAAACAAACAAATCAAAACAAACAAACCACACTATACACACACACACACACACACACACACACACACACACACACACACACACTCGTCAACAGCAATGGTTAAGTCAAGGTGACTTGTATATCTGAACAGACACGAACTTAATGTCCATAGCGCTGGTTGTTCTTGTTGTTATTGTTGTTTCAAGCCCAGCCGACTGCGTACAGCCATATCAGGGCTATAACCGCTTCAAAACATTCAAAACTTCAACAGAAAAAAAGGAAAGAAAATTAAGTACACATATCAATGCATTCGAGTACATAATCTGAGGACATGCCCCTGGCGTTGACCACTCCGTCCAATTTATCGCACAGGGGATTTAAAGAACACACCTGAATACATATTTAAGGACACCAAAGCACATCTGAAAACAGGCAGAAATTACCTAAATTTACTTCCGCATATCTCACCTCCCTAGAGCCAAAAATGCATTTAATACATGTACCCAATTATCAATCCCAACAAAAAGTACGCGAGACTTTATCGAACATATACAGGTAAATGTACCAGCGAGGCAGAAAATAACAGAGCAATGGAACAAGGCAGAAACAAAGTAACAGAAAAAAGGAAATCTCTAGCACATAATTTCCAGAAGGTGGGGATACTATTTATACTCAAAGAATCCCCAGCATCCCCACGGGGATATACGCTGGTTACCTCTCAGCGTGTTTAACAAAATGGTTAAAAAAAACAAAAACAAAAAATACACACACTTACAAGAAAAACAAAATAATAAAAACAAGAAGGACCTTGCAGTGACCTTTTCACTCCACACACTATGCCGCAGTCTTCTCATTTGTCATTGCATATTTTTGTGTCAAGCCCAGCCGACTGCGTAAAGCCATATCAGGGTTATAACCGTTTTTATACCATACACAACCAGTCTTCTCAACTGACCCCCTTTTGAAAAAATTAATTCTTTATCAAAACGAGACAAAAATCCAACATCAATAAGATTGCATTATCTTATGATTGGACACACACACACACACACATACACACAAGAAAAACCAACCAGTAATCGTATGTCAATCAACTAAAGTTTTCAATGTAATTTTAGATGGGAAAAAATCAAAACAGACACACAGGGGGAAACCATTAATAACATGTCAACTGAAAATAGTTAAAATGCAATTTTAGAACATAAAACAAACAAAACAGAAATACACACACACACACACACGCGCACTCAAGCACGCATACACACACCCACACACATATACACACCCTTGTCAACAGCAATGGTTATGTCAAGGTGACTTATATTTGAACAGACACGAATTTAATGTCTATAACGCTGGTTGGTATTGTTGTTGTTATTGTTGTTTAAAGACCAACCGACTGCGTAAAGCCATATCAGGGCTGTATCCGTTATAAAAAAATTTTTTTTTTTAAAAAACACACAAAAACAAAAAAACACACACACAAAAAAGAAGTGAGCCTAAAAGATAAAAGGAAGAGAAATAATACCATCCCCTCTCCCCCCCCCCCCAAAAAAAACACACAAAAAAAAAAACAATAATAAAAAGGAAACCAGAACAAACCAAAAAGAGAATAAGAACGCGTATTGAATACAACAAATTGTATTACATACGCGTTCTTATTGTTTATTCGTGTTTTATCCGGTTCCTCTTTGCTTGAACGCGGGCAGTCACACTCGTGTTGGATTTCTTAACACACACACACACACACACAAAAGAAAACAAAAACAAAAAACCAAAGGCGGACTATGCAGTGATCTTTTCACACAACACACCATGCCGCAGGCTTCTCATTTGTTATTGTTATTTTTGTGTCAAGCCCAGCCGACTGCGTAGAGCCATATCAGGGCTACAACCGTTTTTATACCATACACAACCAGTCTTCTCAACTGACCCCTTTTAAATAAACTGATTCTTTTTCAAAATGAGACAATAATCCCACATCAATAAGATTGCATTATCTTATGATCGCACGCACACACACACACACACACGCACGCATCCACACACGTACGCATATATATGCACGCACATATCCACACTTGCAAGAATCTACATGCACACGTCCACACGCATGTACACGCATTCTCTCTCTCTCTATCTCTCACACACACACACGCACACAAACACACACGCACGCACGCATATATATGCACAGACATATCCACACGTGAAAGAATCTACACGCACACGTCCACACACACAAACACATACACACACACACACACACACACACAAACACATGCACACCACACAAGAAAAAGCAACCAGTAATCGTATGTATATCAACTAAAGTTTTCAATGTAATTTTAGATGGAAAAAAATCAAAACAAAACACACACACACACACACACACACAGGGTAAACCATGTTAGCTACTAAAGTAGTTTTCAATGCAATTTTGGATCGAAAAAAAAAGATCAAAACACACACACACACACACACACACACACGGGGGAAAACAACCATTAATCACATGTCAACTGAAAATATTTCAAATGCAGTTCTAGAACAAAAAACAAAACAAAATAAAAACAAAACCTTACACATTATACACACACACACACACGCACGCACGAAAACACACACGCGCACGTACACACACACATACTCGTCAACAACAATGGTTATGTCAAGGTGACTTGCATATCTGAAGAGACACGAATTTAATGTCCATGACGCTGGTTGTTCTTGTTGTTATTGTTGTTTAAAGCCCAGCCGACTGCATCCAGCCATATCAGGGCCATAACCGCAAAACTTACAAAAACAGAGATGATCCTGAAAAGTAAAAGGAAGGAAAATTATACCCTCCCCCACAAAAACAACGAACAAACAAACAAAAACGAAAAGGAAACCAGAAAAAACACGAAAAAAGAAAAAGAACGCGTACTGAGTCCACTAAATTGTATTACATACTTGTATATCTGAACAGACACCAATTTAATGTCCATGACGCTGGTTGTTGTTGTTGTTGTTGTTGTTTAAAGCCCAGCCGACTGCGTTGAGCCATATTAGGGCTATAACCGTAAAAACAAAAAAAACAAAAAAAAGAAGTGATCCTGAAAGGTAAAAGGACGAAAAATTATAACACCCCCCCCCCCCAACAAAAAAGAAACAAAGAAAGAAACAAACAAACAAAAAACATGAAAAAAGAATAAGAACGCGTACTATATCCAACAAATTGTATTACATACGCGTTCTTATTGTTTTCTCGTGTTTTTTTCTTCTTCTGGTTCCTGTTTGCCTGAACACGGGCAGTCACTCGTTTTGGATTTCTTAACACACACACATACATACACACACACACACAAAACAACAAAAAACGGACTATGCAGTGACCTTTTCACTCCACACACTATGCCCCAGTCTTCTCATTTGTTATTGTTGTTTTTGTGTCAAGCCCAGCCGACTGCGTAAAGCCATATCAAGGCGATAACCGTTTTCATAACATACACAACCAATCTTCTCAACTGAATCCCTTTGAAAAAATTGATTCTTTAACACAAGTAGACAATCATTCCACATCAATAAGAATGTGTTATCTTATGGTCACACACACACACACACACACACACACACACACACACACTCGCACGCACACACACACACACACCCATATACATGCACGCACATATGCACACTTGTACGGGACTACACGCACACGTCCACAGGCACACACACTAATACATTCTCTCTCTCCCCCCCTCACACACACAAACACACACGCACGCACAAACACACAAGGAAAAGCAACCAGTAATGGTATGTCCCCTAAAATAGTTTTCAATGTACCTTTAGATTGAAAAACAAAACAAACAAAAACACACACACGATTAATAGCATTTCAACTGAAAAATAGTTTGAATGCAATTTAAGAAAAAACAACAACAACAAAAAACTACACACAACACATATATGTCTACATATATATCCGTATATATATATACATATATAAAAACTATATACATATATATAAATATATATATATACATATGTGTGTGTGTGTGTGTGTGTGTGTGTGTGTGTGTGTGTGTGTGTGTGTGTGTGTGTGTGTATGTGTGTGTGTGTGTATACACAAAAGAAAAACATAAAAAAAACGGACTATGCAGTGACCTTTTCACACAACACACTATGCCCCAGTCTTCTCATTTGTTATTGTTATTTTTGTGTCAAGCCCAGCCGACTGCGTAAAGCCATATCAGGGCTATAACCGTTTTCGTAACATACACAACCAGTCTTCTCAACTGACCCCCTTTGAAAAAAATTGATTTTTTGACAAAAGTAGACAATAATCCCACGTTAATAAGATTGCGTTATCTTATGATCAGACACACACACACACACGCACGCATGCACGCAGACACACACATACGCACGCAAACAGATAAACACACACGCATGCATACACACACACACGCACATATCCACACGTGCAAGAATCTATATGCACACGTCCACACACAAATACATTCTCTCTCTCACACACAGACACACACACACAGGGGAAAACAACCATTAATAACATGTCAACTGAAAATAAGTTCAAGTGCAATTTTAGAACAAAAAACAAAACAAAACAAACAAAACACTATACACGCACACACACACACGCACGCACGCATGAACACACACACACACACACTCGTCAACAGCAATGACTATGTCAAGGTGACTTGTATATCTGAACAGACACGAATTTAATGTCCAAGACGCCGATAATTGTTGTTGTTATTGTTTAAAGCCCAGCCGACTGCGTACAGCCATATCAGGGCTATAACCGCTTCAAAACATTCAAAACGTCAACAGAAAAAAAGGAAAGAAAATTAAGTACACATATCAATGCATTCGAGTACATAATCTGAGGACATGCCCCTGGCGTTGACCACTTCGTCCAATTTATCGCACAGGGGATTTAAAGAACACACCTGAATACATATTTAAGGACACCAAAGCACATCTGAAAACAGGCAGAAATTACCTAAAGTTACTTCCGCATATCTCACCTCCCTAGAGCCAAAAATGCATTTAATACATGTACCCAATTATCAATCCCAACAAAAAGTACACGAGACTTTATCGAATGTACCAGCGAGGCAGAAAATAACAGAGAGCAATGGAACAAGGCAGAAACAAAGTGACAGAAAAAAGGACATTTCTAGCACATAATTTCCAGAAGGTGGGGATACTATTTATACTCAAAGAATCCCCAGCATCATCACGGGGGATATACGCTGGTTACCTCTCAGCGTGTTTAACAAAATGGTTAAAAAAAAAACCGAAAAAATAAAATTTAAAAAAAACGACAAAAAATGTTTTAAATGAAAATTTGTGTTATTGGGAAAAAATAAAAGCTTTCAATTCCACTTGAACAGCAATGGTTCATGTCATGGCATCTTTTATCTCTGAAAATAGACAGGAGTTACATTTCTATGACACTGGTTATCACCTGTGTGTTTAAAAAAATTAATATACATATTGTTATTGTTGCTCTTGTTTAAAGCCCAGCCGACTGTGTACAGCCATATCAGGACTATTACTGTTTCAAAACAGACTATACTTCAACAGGAAAAACAAAACAAAAAGGCAAAATAAAATCATACACCCATAGCAATGCATATACATATTCTGTGGAGATGCCCCGATTTATCACATGGGATTTAAAAAATAATCTCACACACACATACACACGTACGCACGCACAAAGATACACAACACGCATACAAGTGTGGCTATGTGCGTGCATATATACTACACGTCATTATTGAAGGGCCAGGAACGTTTTTGAGTCAATTTTTGAAAGGAGAAATAACCTATTTTCTCTTACTCTTTTCTCCAATTCGTTGCCGTAACTGAATGGATAAGAGCTCAGACAACATTGCAGTTTCCTTTTGGCACGTGTTTGGGGATTTGCCGATTTGCAATGGGCGGCCCAAGGAAGACAATTTCCACACGAAATTGTCGAATCTTCAGCAGGGTCTCTCTGACGACGCAGGCAAGGTAGCGACAAAATTCGCTTTGCACGTGCAAGGCAAGCCCTTTTTGAACACTACTCCAGCCAAAGTTGCCCGCAGACGAGGATAAAAAGGACCCGTTCTTGGTTCGTTTTAACCATGCTTGCAAGACGACGGATGACGGATGAGCAGCGGGGAAGAGCCCTCGCTCTGCTTGATGAAGGCCTAGCGCAGCGGGAAGTTGCTAGACGACTTGAAGTGTCGCATTCCACAATCCAGAGACTGCTGGAGCGTTTCAATGAGACTGGAGCAGTCCAGGAAAGGCGTCACACGGGTCGACCCAGAGTAACGACAAGACAGCAAGACCGCTACCTTGCCCTCTCCGTCCTGAGGGAAAGGGCATCCACTGCGGTGACCTTGAGGGTCAGCTGAGGGACGCAACAGGTGCTAACATCAGCTGCAGCACGGTGAGAAGACGGCTACATGAGGCAAACTTGAGGTCACGGAGACCGGCCGTCCGACCCGTGCTGTCACCGGTCAACAGAGTGCGCCGCATGACCTGGGCCAGGGAGCACGTGACCTGGACAAGGCAACAGTGGGCCCGGGTCTTGTTTTCGGATGAGTCCAGGTTCACCCTGACCTTTAACGATGGCCGGGCTCGGGTGTGGCGACGTCAAGGGGAGAGGTTCGCTGACGCCACTGTCCAAGAGCATAACCGGTACGGCGGCGGGTCGGTGATGGTGTGGGGTGGCATGAGCCGTGGTACCCGGACCCCCCTGCTCCCCATTGACGGCATCCTGAACGGGGTCCGGTACCGGGACGAGGTTCTGGCGGCCGTGGCACTGCCTGCGCTTGTGGACCTTGGTCAAGGCGCCATCTTCCAGGACGACAATGCACCTGCGCATCGAGCACGCCTTGTGACCGACTTCCTGGAGCAGCATGAAGTCGTCCGTATGGCCTGGCCAGCGTGCTCACCTGACCTGAACCCAATTGAACACCTCTGGGATGTGCTCGGGAGGCGCATCAGGGACAACCACCCCCCACCGGGCACCCTGGCCAGGCTGGTCGACATCCTGCAGATCGAGTGGGCGGCCATCCCTCAGGACACACTCCGTACCCTTGTGGGGTCGATGCATCGGCGCTGTGAAGCATGCATCCAGGCTCGGGGCGGACACACGCGATATTGAAAACAGATTGGCCAAATCTGACACTTTCTGTTTTTTGAAAAGGGGGGGATGTTCCTTTAAATGCATGTGCTGTTCACTAATGGGTCATTGTGCTAATTTCTTTTTCCAAAACAGGTGTGGAAATGATGAAATAAAACATAGAATCAATTCTAAACATTGTCAATTATTTCAACTTAAAATTAGAGAGGAAGGAAGAAGTGGCCCTTAAATTATGATTAGGAGTATATATGCTTGCACGCACACAACCACACGCACGCAAGCATATATATGCACGCACATAGCCACACTTGTAAGAATCTACACACACATGTCCACACACACGCATACAAACATTCACAGACACCGAAACACACACGCATACAAACACATTCACAGACACCGAAACACACACACAAACACACACAAAGTAAAAGCATCCAGTGATCGTATGTATGTCAACTAAAGTAGTTTTCAATGTAATTTTAGATTGAACAAAAAAGATCAAAACAACACACACACACACACACACACACACAGGGAAACAACCATTAATCACATGTCAACTGAAAATAGTTCAAATGCAATTTTAGAACAAAAAACCACACAAATCAAAACCACACATACACATTTTATACACACACACACACACACACGCACGCACGCACGCACACACACAAACGCACGCACGAACACACACACATACACACACGCACGCACGAACACACACACTCTCTCTCGTCAACAGCACTGGTTATGTCGAGGTGACTTGTATATATCTGAACAGACACCAATTTAATGTCCATGACGCTGGTTGTTCTTGTTGTTGTGATTGTTGTTTAAAGCCCAGCCGACTGCGTTGAGCCATATTAGGGCTATAACAGTAAAAACAAAAAAAAAGAAGTGATCCTGAAAGGTAAAAGGACGAAAAATTATAACCCCCCCCCCCCCAACAAAAAAGAAAGAAACAAACAAACAAAAACACGAAAAAAGAATAAGAACGCGTACTAAATCCAACAAATTGTATTATATACCCGTTCTTATTGTTTTCTCGTGTTTTTCTGGTTCCTGCTTGCTTGAACACGGGCAGTCACTCGTTTTGGATTTCTCAACACACACACACACAAACACACGAAAAACAAAAACAAAAAGAACAACAAAAGAAGACGGACTATGCAGTGACCTGTTCACTCCACACACCATGCCCCAGTCTTCTCATTTGTTATTGTTATTTTTGTGTCAAGCCCAGCCGACTGCGTAAAGCCATATCAGGGCTATAACCGTTTTTATACCATACACAACCAGTCTTCTCAACTGACCCCCTTTTGAAAAAATTGATTTTTTTTATCAAAATGAGACAATAATCCCACATCAATAAGATTCCATTATCTTATGATTGCACGTACACACACACACACCACACACACACACAGGGGAAAACAACCATTAATAACATGTCAACTGAAAATAAGTTCAAGTGCAATTTTAGAACAAAAAACAAACAAAACAAAACAAACAAAATACTATACACGCACACACGCACGCACGCACGCATGAACACACACACACACCACACACACTCGTCAACAGCAATGAGTATGTCAAGGTGACTTGTATATCTGAACAGACACGAATTTAATGTCCAGAACGCCGATTATTGTTGTTGTTATTGTTTAAAGCCCAGCCGACTGCGTACAGCCATATCAGGGCTATAACCGCTTCAAAACATTCAAAACTTCAACAGAAAAAAAGGAAAGAAAATTAAGTACACATATCAATGCATTCGCGTACATAATCTGAGGACATGCCCCTGGCGTTGATCACTTCGTCCAATTTATCGCACAGGGGATTTAAAGAACACACCTGAATACATATTTAAGGACACCAAAGCACATCTGAAAACAGGCAGAAATTACCTAAAGTTACTTCCGCATATCTCACCTCCCTAGAGCCAAAAATGCATTTAATACATGTACCCAATTATCAATCCCAACAAAAAGTACGCGAGACTTTATCGAACACATACAGGTGAATGTACCAGCGAGGCAGAAAATAACAGAGCAATGGAACAAGGCAGAAACAAAGTGACAGAAAAAAGGACATTTCTAGCACATAATTTCCAGAAGGTGGGGATACTATTTATACTCAAAGAATCCCCAGCATCCCCTGTTCACTCCACACACCATGCCCCAGTCTTCTCCTTTGTTGTTATTTTTGTGTCAAGCCCAGCCGACTGCGTAAAGCCATATCAGGGCTATAACCGTTTTTATACCATACACAACCAGTCTTCTCAACTGACCCCCTTTTGAAAAAATTGATTTTTTATCAAAATGAGACAATAATCCCACATCCATAAGATTGCATTATCTTATGATCGCACGTACACACACACACTCACGCACGCATCCACACACGTACGCATATATATGCACGCACATATCCACACTTCCAAGAATCTACATGCACACGTCCACACGCACGTACACGCATTCTCTCTCTCTCTCTCACTCACACACACACGCACACAAACACACACGCACGCACGCATATATATGCACATACATATCCACACGTGTAAGAATCTACACGCACACGTCCACACACACAAACACATTCACACACAAACACATTCACACACACACACACAACACACAAACACACACACAAACACCACACAAGAAAAAGCAACCAGTAATCGTATGTATATCAACTAAAGTTTTCAATGTAATTTTAGATGGAAAAAAATCAAAACAAAACACACACACACACACACACACACACATCTGCCTGTTTTCAGATGTGCTTTGGTGTCCTTAAATATGTATTCAGGTGTGTTCTTTAAATCCCCTGTCCTGATATAACACTACTGTGATAAAAATAACGTTATTCCGGTAAACCAGCAGGTTTTAGAAAAGGAAGATCCGCAGTTGAGCACCTAGTTAAACTTACAACTCAGATCAAACAACAGTTTGCCCGCAGAAAAAGTGTTTTAGCTACTTTCTTTGATGTGAAAAAAGCTTACGATCAAGTTTGGCATAAACGTTTATTGTTCAAGCTAAAATCTGTTGGTTTATCGGGCAATATGTTCAATTACATTAAATCTTTTTTAGCTAATAGAACAATTCAGGCAAGAGTGGGAGCTAGTTATTCTTCTTCACGATGCCTCGACATGGGGATTCCACAAGGTTCAGTGATAGCACCTATTTTATTTAATATCCTTATACAGGATCTTCCTAAAGCTCTTTCAAATCGTGTTGTTTTAGTACAGTACGCTGATGATATATGCACTTGGATGAATATCACTTTAAAAAAGACAACTCCACAGAGAACGCGAAATTACATCAGGAAGTTGTATCAAATTGATCTTGATAATCTTGGAAACTATATGTTAGAAAATGGGCTGTCGTTGTCAGCAGAAAAAACTAACATGATGCTGTTTGATCCTGGTGGTAACTCAAATAACTTGCCTATTTTCAAATTGCTTGGTGAAGTGTTAAATTACAAACAGGTCGTAAAATTCCTGGGAGTTTACATCACGTCCAAATTAAGCTGGAATGTCCATTTTGATTATATTTTAACAAAAGCGCGAAAAACCTTAAATTTTCTAAAGATAATAAGCAAATTACCCTGGGGAATGGATACAAATGTACTGATTCATCTGTCAACAGCGCTGGTCAGGTCTAAATTATCCTACGCGCAAGAAGTTTTCTTCAATGCACCCAAATATTTACTAAAAAAGATTCAGAGCTTGGACTGCAAAAGTCTTAAAATTGCACTAGGTGTACCAACTCATGCTTCTACTCTGGAAACGTACAAAGTTGCTGGAATTCTACCTTTAAACAACCATCGTGAGTTAGCTACAGCAAAGTTTGCAATTAGAACTACTTCACAAGTGGATAATTTTGTGAGCAAAGAAATTAAGATCAGGTCTGATACTGACTTTCCAAAACGAGCAAAAAATATTTCATCACAAATTACAGCCGCAACTTACATATCTGGCCTGATCAAACAGTCCAACATAACAATGGATGAAATTGCTGAGAAACCAACGATAACGCCTATCCCTACATGGGAAATGCTAAATGCCACATTTGATCTCGATTATGCAAAAGTTAAAAAAGATGATAATGTCAACATTACGCTATCCACAGCTTGTGAACACATCGATGAAAAGTACAGTACCCACCTCCACATTTTTACCGATGGGTCAGTCTTAGCAAACCAGAGCGCTGGAGCAGCCTTTTATGTTCCAAAATTTAACATTAAAAAGTCTTTTTTCATTGGGGCAAATGTATCTATATATACAGCAGAATTGGTCGCTGTTGTTCAAGCGTTGCATTATTTAATAAGCCTTCGGCCTGTGTCATTCAAAGTAGTTCTCTTTGTTGATTCAAAATCTGTATTATATGCCTTACAGTCTTTTGATACAGACACAAGACCTGACTTAATTATTGAGGCAAATCATCTAATACATTGTTTAAAGATAAATGGTTCGGAAATCAATTTATGCTGGGTGCCTTCTCATGTTGGTCTTCATGGCAACAACGTAGTTGACAGAGCAGCTAAATCCGGTGCCCTCCATTCTGAAAATTCCATAGAATTACATGTTAACACCTCGGTAAAAGAAGCTTACAACTCGCTAGAATTAGCATCATGGATTCGATTTCATGAACATTTAAATGAAAAATTTGTGTCTCAAAAAAGAATCAAACTTTCAGTTCAAAATATCTGTAAAAATTTGCAGTATTCCTCGTTATATCATTTGAGATTAATTGTTATGACATATTTTCGCATTCAACTGAACGCTTTGAAAGCAAAATATTGTAACAACGTTTTATGTATTTGTGGCGAACAATTCACATTGTATCACTGTTTGTTTTACTGCAGAAAGCTTCGTTCCTTTTTACCAAAGACGTTCACACAAGGAAACTATCTTGAAACGCATTTTAAAGAAGTAGTATCGGATCAAGTTTTGTTAGTTAAAATTTCAGAATCATTGGTTCACAGTCCTGTTAATGCGTTACTTTAAGATTATTATTATAATTATGATTATTTTTGTTTTGTTTTGTTTTTATGACGATTTTTCTTTTACATTATTGATGTTAGCGTTGTTCTAGTTTCATTTCTCTGTTCATCCATATCCTTTTCTTAAGACCTTGCCGCTTCCTTTTAATTTTTTTTTACGTCCCTTACTCTGTTCCCCTCTCCCCTCCACACCCCCCCCCCCCTTATTTCATCCTCCATGCCATTTTTCCCCGTCTAATATCACTTATAGTGAAAAGACGTTAAATCAAGCAACGAACACACACACACACACACACACACACACACACACACACACACACACACACACACACACACACACACACACAAGAAAAACAAAAAACAAGACGGACCTTG
>JAPXFY010000571.1:37500-53315 GCA_030674185.1 Monoplex corrugatus
CAGGACTATTACTGTTTCAAAACAGACTATACTTCAACAGGAAAAAAAGGCAAAATAAAATCACGCTCCCATAGCAATGCATTTGTGTACATAATCTAAGGGGATTTAAAAAAAATAATTCTCTCTCTCACACACTCAGAGAGAGGGAGAGAGAGAGAGGGAGAGAGAGAGAGAGAGAGAGAGAGAGAGAGAGAGAGAGAGAGAGAGAGAGCACAACCACTCAGTCTCTCTGCCTCCCTTTCTCCGTCTTCCTGTCTCTGTCTGTCTGTCTCTGTATACATATATGTATATGTGTATATATATATATATATATATATATATATATATATATATATATATATATATATATATATATATATATTCTTGAGTCCATACAATGAGGATGTAACCACGTAATCAAAAAGGACTGTCAGCATGGTTTAACAGTCTTAATTTTTATTTCACTTTTCGCATATATAAATAAAGTGTGGGTCTTAATGCCAGTTCAAAGCAATGTTTACCTCATGGCAATTTAGAACACACACACACACACACACACACACACACACACACACGTATGGATGAAAATAAAATATTCATCCTGTGTCAGTATTTCTAGTCATCTTACTTCTGTTATCAAAAAAAAAAAAAAGAAAAAATCCAGAAGACAATAATAATAAAAAAAATCATGTCATTTGTTTCTTTCCTGTTCTTTTTTTAACGTTGCAGCCACTTAAAGTTAAAAACAAGAAATATGAATAAGTACACAAAGAAACAAACAAATAACTAAATACAAAAATGAACAAATAAATAAATACAAATATACGCTTTTTAATGTTAAAAGATCCTGCGTCTTAATCCAATGTCAACGAAAATGTCTTTATTCATGGGTCACACAAACCACACACAAGGGGCGCTCATACCCATATTAACATGCACACTCTCATACGCACACATGTACACACACAACCACGCACGCACACGTGCACACACACACACACACACACACACACTCACAAACACACACGCTCTTGTACTTGTTCGGATACAAACACACAAACACGTCCTTACCCACGCAAGCCGTGCGCGCGCGCACACACACACACACACAACATACACACACTAAGATAAATACAGTGATAAACGCAAAATTGAATCATTCATATGTGAACGAAAATAGGTTTCAGTTCAGTTTTTGGATGTTAAAAGAAAAGACCCCCCCAAACACACACACACACACACACAACCACTTAATCCAATTTCAACGAAAACGGGTTATAATTCAAAGTTGGATTGGTAACTATAAAAGAAAAAAGAAAATTGCAACAACAAAAAACACACACACCAACATCTCATCCATGTCAACAGCAACGGTTGTGCCACGGCAAATTATACGCAAGGAAAATAATCACGAACTGATTAAAAAAACAAAACAGAGACAAAAACATTAATACCATGTCACCAAAACCGGTCGTATCACGGCATTTAAAGTTAAAAAAAAAAACAGAGAGAGAGAGACAGACAGACAGAGACAGACGAGATAGAGAGAGCGAGAAAGATAGAGAGCGAGAAAGAGAGAGAATCCCATGTTATGGACAGGGTTGGTTTGTGATTGTCAAAGGGTTCAGATCTTCCTTCAACTTACTGGCCAGTCATACTGGATTCTACTTGTAGTTTTTAACCCTTTGACTTCCGCACCCTGTCCACCGGTAGCCTGCAAGGTCAACCATGTTAGCAAAGCAAAACCTTAATCCTTTGACTCCTTCACCCTATCCACAAGCTTCCTCCAGGAAGCTAGTGGATAGGGTAAGGAGACAAAGGATTAATTGTTTTGCAGTTGATGGATAGGGTGCGGGAGTCAAAGGGTTAAATTAAATTAAATAAATTGTAGTTTATTATCATTACTATCGTTATTGTTATTGCCATCATGAGCATTATTATTACAGTTGTTCTCTAAAGCCCAACCGACAGCTCAAAGCCATATCAGGGCTTTTAACCACATGGAAAAAAAACCCATCTAAAACACTAATATCATTACCATTGTCATAGATATTATTGATGTTACCAGTATTATTACTATTACTGTTATTATCATTATCATTATTATTGTTGTTGAGAAACTGAAACTGAAGCAGTTGCTGTTGTCGTTGATGCTGTTGTTGTTTAAAGCCCAACCGACTGTTCACACGCATATCATAATAATAATAATAATATATGTTATTTATATAGCGCAAAATCTTGACAAAATCAAATCTAAGCGCTGAGCGTATACATGCATACATACCTACATACATATGAGCGTATACATGCATACATACATGCTTACATACTTACATACATAAATCTAAGCTGAGCATATACATGCATACATACATACATAAATCTAAGCGTATACATACATACATACATACATACGTACGCACATGCATACATAATAATTACAATATTTATATAGCGCAAATCTCGACAAAATCAAATCCAAGCGCCGAAAAGACACACACGCACACACGCACGCACGCACGCACACACACACACACACACACACACACACACACACACACACACACACACACACACACACAATGCATGGCCACAAATGGGGAGAAAAGAATAAAAGCAATACAAGCAAGAATAAAACCAATGGAAAACCACAGACAGCACATCATATACAATTATATATTAAAACAAAGTGATTCCCCTCCGAGCGGAGACAGGCTGCAGAGGGGGGTTGAGTGAGGTTAGGATTTTATGCAGAGGAGAAAAGGTGAGTTTTGAGAGCGGACTTGAAGGAGGCAAAAGTAGGTTGCTGACGGACTGAGAGAGGAAGTTTGTTCCAGGAGAGTGGACCAGAAACAGAGAAGGCTCGTGGACCATAGGTATTGAGCTTAGTGCGTGGAAAGCGAAAAGTCAGAGGATCGGAGGCAGAGCGGAGGGTACGTGAGGGAACATAGATCTCAAGTAGGCTTGACAGGTAATCGGGGGCTGCGTTATTGAGGCTTTTGTAGCACATGGTGTCTAGTTTGTACTGTATGCGCTTTGATACAGGGAGCCAGTGAAGTTGTGCCAGGAGAGGAGATATGTGGTCAGCTTTTTTTCTTTTTGAGTACAAGGCGTACAGCATTGTTTTGAATGCGCTGTAGGATGTGAATGGTGGAGGCAGGAAGACCAGACAGGAGTGAATTGCAATAGTCAATGCGAGACATTATGAAGGAGAGAACGAGTTTTGCAGTTGTTTCGACAGAGAGATACTTCCTGATCAGGCTTATACGATGGAGATGATAGTAACAAGATCTGGCAGTTTGAGAAACAAAGTTGTTCATGGACAGGGTAGAGTCAATGCAGACACCAAGGTTTTTAGCTGAATCAGAAATTGGGACTGATGTTACATAATGGGAGAGAAAGAGGAGGCAGCTGGGAAAGTTTCTGACGGGTGCCAATGAGGATAGCTTCTGTCTTGTCGTCATTAAGCTGAAGTCTATTGTGTGTCATCCAGTTCTTAATGTCCGAGTAACACTCAGTGGTGCGAGTCAACAGGCGCTGTATATTATCAGGTGAGTCACTATCTTGGTTACAGGGCTGTAACCATTTCAAACACAAACATGTAACACCAGAAAAGGAAAAAGAAAAAAGAAAGAAAATTCGGAATGACTAATAAGTACACATACAGTTGCATTTACGCCAACAACGAAAGGATATATCCCAGGCGTTGGCCATTTCCTCAAATGTACCACTTCAGTTCAGTTCATATTGCTTATAGCCCAGCCGACTACTAGAGCCATATCAGGGCTAACACCATATCAAAAAACAAAACAAAAACAGATAAAAAAAAAACAACCCGTTAAGATAAAAGACAACAGTTAAAAACCATGCTCACCGTTAACCTTACAAATCTAAAATACGATTAAAAGAAAAACAGACGTAAAATCCTGTAACTGCATCAGAAGGGACGTCTCTGAAGAGGTACTTTAAGGAGTTCAAATTTACCATCGGGGAATTCAACAAAAAAACCAACAACAAAAATCTGAATACAAATGCATGATACAGGTACTCAAAAACAGACTTAAAAACTGGCCTAAAGAACCTAATGTTGCTATTAAACAGGTTTCAAGTTTTCTTTGAGATAAAAATGCATTTATAAAACTGGACCCAGTTATTAATCCTAATAACCAGAAAATCTGTACAGATTTATGGAAAACATACAGGCCAATGAAAAAGGAGCAGATAACAGAAAACAAAGGAACACGGCAGAAAGAGAGTGACAGAAAAGATTAAATTTCATGCACAGAAATTCCAGAAGGTGGGGGATACTATTTATACTGGTCTTCCTGCCTCCACCATTCACATCCTACAGCGCATTCAAAACAATGCTGCACGCCTTGTACTCAAAAAGAAAAAAGCTGACCACATATCTCCTCTCCTGGCACAACTTCACTGGCTCCCTGTATCAAAGCGCATACAGTACAAACTAGACACCATGTGCTACAAAAGCCTCAATAACGCAGCCCCCGATTACCTGTCAAGCCTACTTGAGATCTATGTTCCCTCACGTACCCTCCGCTCTGCCTCTGATCCTCTGACTCTTCGCTTTCCACGCACTAAGCTCAATACCTATGGTCCACGAGCCTTCTCTGTTTCTGGTCCACTCTCCTGGAACAAACTTCCTCTCTCAGTCCGTCAGCAACCTACTTTTGTCTCCTTCAAGTCCGCTCTCAAAACTCACCTTTTCTCTCCTGCATAAAATCCTAACCTCACTCAACCCTCCCCTCTGCAGCCTGTCTCCGCTCGGAGGGAATCACATGGTTATAATATATAATTGTATGCTATGCTCTCTATAATTTTCCATTGCTTTTATTCTTGCTTTTATTGCTTTTATTCTTTCTCCCCATTTATAGCCATGCGTGTGTGTGTGTGTGTGTGTGTGTGTGTGTGTGTGTGTGTGTGTGTGTGTGTGTGTGTCTGTATGTGTGCGTGCGTGTGTGTGCGAGCGTGCGTGCCTGCGTGTGTGTCTGCTTCAGCGCTTAGATTTGATTTTATCAAGATTTTGCGCTATATAAATATTGTAATTATTATACTGAAAGAGTCCCTGGCATCCCACACGAGGGCTTTACTTTTCATCGTCAATATGAATGTTGTATATTAACAGCATGTTGTTATTGTCATTGTTATTGCTGTTTAAAGCCCAGCCGACTGCGCCGAGCCATATCAGGGCTATAACCGATTCAAAACGAACAAAACTTTACACCATGTTAATGCAACAGTTATCGCATAACCGTTAAGAGAAAAAAAAGAGATTGGGGAAAAACGTGGGGGAGGGGAAGGGAGAGAAAACAATCCTAGAAGGAGGGGAGAAGAGGCGAAAACTAAGGGAGGAAATATGAAGTACAAACAAAAAAAATCCTTGTGACAACTTTCCCCTTTTTTTCTCTTCTATTTTTCTCAGCAAACCGATTCCCTTTACAAAACTGGATCTTAATCCCATGTCAATGGGACAAACAAGCACACACACACACACACACACACACACACACACACACACACACACACACACACACACACACACACACACACAAACACACACACACAACGTAGTTAAATTCACCCACTCACATCACGCAAGCACACGCAGATACATGTCCATGCACGCACGCACGCACTTACACACACACACGCACGCATGCACATACACGCACGCACACACGCATTCACACACACTGTAAACATTCGTGCACCCACCATACATGCCCAAACACACTCGCGTATGATCGAAAGCAAAGAAGCGTAGCAAAAACAAAGTGACAGAAAAACTACAACAACAACAACAAAAATCTCTAGCACAGAATTTCCATAAGGTGGGGATACTATTTAGACTAAAAGAGCCCCTGGTATCTTCAAGGGGGAAAGCAACAATGGCTATTTCAAGATGATTTTTATGTATGAAGACAATCATGAATTCCATACCGTCGACAATGGCTCTCTCCTAGCGTTTTAATAAAACGGATAAAAATATGTATCCCGTGTCAGTAACATCCGTCATCCCATCCCGTTAAAAAAATCGAAAATAAATAAAACGAAAAAAAATCCTACGTAAGGACATGGGGGTTTCTGGTTTCTCTGTGGGATCAAATCTGTCTTTTCTTCTCTCCAGTGGTCAAGTCATGCTGGACTTTGACATTTTTTAATGCAGTTATTTTCTTTAAGTTTGCTAGTCAAAATGGACGTTGTATCTTAACACCAGGTCAGTACAATATTTATTTCATTTGTGTTAAAAAAGAAAAAACAAGAAATTTATCCTGCAAGAGGGAAAATAGAAAAAGTACACGAAAAACAAAATCCCATGTTCAATCTCCTTTAAAAAATTGAGAAATACACTTACAGCAATGTGCTGCAAGATGATTCAAGGTGCCTGAATTGTGTGAAGTTATTGTCAGTTTTGTTTGAAGCCCAGCCAGCTGCGCAGAGCCATATCAGGGCTATTGTTTTGAAACACACAATTCTTCAACAGGAAAAACAAAAGGAAAAGAAAATTAAGTACACATATAAATTCATTTACAAACATAATCTAAGGACATGCCTCTGGCGTTGACCACTCGGCTCAATTTATCGCACAGGGGATTTAAAGGTAAACTTTTCATAACAAACAATGCAGTGAATGATCAAAATATTATCACCTTATGAATCATCCTCCTGCTCTATGATATCTTTGGAGAAAGTCGGCGGCCATATTTATACTACAGGTAATCAAGATAACAAGGAACCCACAGCAACAATGCCTCACTGCCGACCCAACAATCATTTGTACGGAATGGTCATAAACATACTTCTGTTTCGCAGACTGTTGTTTAAATAACATGTTTGTTAATGAGCTATTTGTCTGAAATGTTAAGCACGAGGTTTCAGAACGGCAGCAGGCGAGACAAAAGAAACATGATCAGAAACTTGGTGATCCAGGTTCTGGTTCATATCGCCCATAGACCGAGCAGACTACTAGAGCCATACCAGGGACACCACCACATCAAAAACAACACCAGGTTGAAATAAATATACAACAGTTAAAACTCATGCTAACTGTTATCCTTGCAAGTCTAAAATACATTTAAAGAATAACGAAAGTACTCGTACGTAAAATCATATCAGGCGAAATCTATTGCTCTCTTGCACAAACTGGAAAATTGCATCCGAGGGAGGTCTCTGATGAGGTTCCTTAAAAAGTTCTCCGTGTAGTGCTTATGTCTCACATTATGCAAGAGATCCGTGAGATTGTTGGCACAGCACAGAATCATTACTATATAAAAACAGCGGGTCGTCAAACCAGGAAGCCAACCAACCAGCCAGCCCTACGAGCTTACACCACCAGATACTCAGAATTCAGAGCCACAGGAAGACCCGGGCGGCAGAACAGAGGGAGTGACAGATACATGCATACATGTACTACGTCTACAACAGGACTCCACGCCAAGCTTCCCATCTAGGTGCAGACTGCCAGCTCCATCTAACCAGGATGGTAACCAGCCAGCCCTTCCAGCTTACACCACCAGATACTTGGGCTTCACAGCCAGAGGAAGACCAGGATGGTGCTGCATAGATGGTGTGCGTGTGTGTGTGTGTGTGTGTGGTATGTGTGTGTATGTGGTGTGTGTGTGTGTGTGTGTGTGTGTGTATGTGTGTGTATGTGTGTGTGTATGTGTGTGTATGTGTGTGTGTGTGTGTGTATGTGTGTGTGTGTATATATATATATATATATATATATATGTGTGTGTGTGTGTGTGTGTGTGTGTGTGTGTGTGTGTGTGTGTGTGTGGTGACAGAGGGTGAAATAGCGAGAGGAGGGAGGAAGAGAGAGAGAGAGACAGAGACGGACGGACGGACAGTGTGTACCTGCACGTGGGCGCGTGCGTGCTCGAGTTTGGATGAAAGACCTGTCTTAATTTTGTATTCATTTACTGATTTTTTCTTTTAAATAACTTATTTTTTACCGACGTCACTGTGAGATTTGTATTATTCATTACTACGTGAAGTGCCAGAAAAATGCTTTTGACAAGATCTGTTTGAGCTATGCATATATGGAATTTTTTATTAATGTTTTCTTGTTATAGCCCTGAGGTCGCATACTTGAAATAACCTATCTTCTTCGGGTCAGCATCGTCAGGACGGAGATGGGGGTGGAGAGGTTGCACTTTTTTTGTCTCTCACGGTTTTGTCGACCTGTTATAGTGTCAGGTGCCCATTCACTTAGATGTCCTTTGTTGCACTTCTCATGTCCCTCGAGGTTTTGTCGACCCATTCACTTAGATGTTCTTTGTTAATATGAGAAATGCGTCGTTCTGAATATTTTATCGTAGGAAGAGAGGGCCGAGTCAGAGTCGGAGAAAAGGGTTGGGGAGAGAGTGGGTGAGAAAAAGGACACAGAGAGTGGAGAACAGAAACAGCAGAGAGAAGAGAGGGTTAGAAAAAGGGAGAGAGAGAGAGAGAGACACACACACACACAGACAGAGAGACTGAGATGAAACTTTCCAACGGTACAGATATTATTAACACACAGGCCGTCTCACACACCTGCCGTTGCTAATCTGCTGGTATTAAAACAACAGAAAACGGGATACTCAAAGGAGAATAAAATGTAAACAGTCGACCGAAAAGTGAAACTAGACATTTCATGGATAGTACATAATAATGCATACACATACTGGAACGCGTCCATACGTAAGAGAGACAGAGACAGACAGACAGACAGAGAGAGAAAGAGGAGAGAAAGAGGAGAGAGATTGAGAGAGGGAGACAGAGAAAGAGAGAGACAGAGACAGAGAGACAAACACATATAGACACAGACACGCACACACTCACATAAACACACACACATACAAACAAACACGCAGGACAGAGACAGAGAGTACAATGTATACAGAACGTGCGTAAAGTCGGGTAGAATTAAAAAGCAGAATATTCCCTTTACCCACCCCCACCGTCGTCTTATAAGCTTGTTTTCCATGCACGACATTACTCTACACGCGTGTTACTTAAAAACTAGGAAATGAGTGTGTCTTCTTTCTCTTTTACCGTTCGCCGTCTGGCACTAAATGTGATCAAGGTCTTCCGTTTTCTCCCCCCCCCCCCCCCCCCCCCCCCATCACCTTCCAGAAAGACGTATATGAAGAGGCCATGTCTGCGAGTGTCGTCAGATTCACTTGTTATCGTTGTTTAAAGCGCAGCCGACTGCTTGGAGCCACATCAGGGCTATAACCGCTTTAAAACATACAAAGCTTCAACAGGAAAAAAGAAAAGAAAAGAAAATTAAGTATACATATCAATGCATTCGTGCACATAATCAAAGGACATGCCCCCAGCATTGACCACTCCGTCCAATTTTATCGCACAGGGAAGATTTTAAAAAAAAACACCTGAATACAAATATAAGCATACATAAGGTAACCAAAACATATATAAAAGCAGGCATAAATTACTTAAAATTGCTTCGGCATATCTCATCTCCCTAGAGCCAAAAATGCACCTAACACATACACCCAATTCTCAATCCTAAGAAAAAGTACATAAGAATTCATCGAACATATACAGGTGAATGGACCATTAAGGCAGACAATGGTAGGCAGAAATGACAAAGCAAGGCAACATGGCAGAAACAAAGAGTGACAGAAAAGAGGAAATTTCTAGCACAGAATTTCCAGAAGGTGGGGATACTATTTATATTGAATGATCCCCTGGCATCCCCATGGGGATCGGATTCACTTGGAATCGTTTTAAGTACACACATTTCATGTCGGTAATGTTTTCTCAAATAACGTGAAGCATAAGATATAACATCACTTCAGGCTTGGTGAATAGTACAGCTCTTTACATCCCAAACCCCCTCTCCAAATATAAAGTTGAATTCGTGCAAAATGCGATGATAAATGACGGTTACCAAGATTTCGAACTAAAGCAAATTCAAATGGCGGCGGACGGTGCTATTTCTGTGATAACGTGCTGTGTGTGTGTGTGTGTGTGTGTGTGTGTGTGTGTGTGTGTGTGTGTGTGTGTGTGTGTGTGTGTGTGTGAGTGTGTGTGTGAGTGTGTGTGTGTGTGCGAGTGTGAGTGTCCGTGTGTGCGCGCGTGTGTCTGTGTGCGTGTGTGTGCGCGTGTGAGTGACAGAGACAGAAACAGAGAGACAGACATACAGAGAAAGAGACACAGAGTAACAGAGACAGAGACGGAGTGAGAGAGAGAGACACGGAGAGAGAGAGAGTGAGCAGGCAGAAATATCAACAGACATACCGAAGACACAAGCGGATCTATTGGAAATCAAGCCAAGTGTCCACGTTTGTTTCATGGTACAGTATTAGCAACCACACACACCACTCAATGGCTAACTTTCCTTTCATCTAGCCAGGACCAGTTCTCACCAAAATGTCAGCTGTCTATGGTTACGTCTGTTCCAAAATTATCAGCATGAGATACATGTAATACAACTTTGAAAGTGAAAAGTCATGACGGTCAGTTGCAAAATGTCAATCGGATAACCCTATGTAACTTACAAGTTGCGTTAAGAGCAGATGAAGATACTGAGAGTGAGAGAGAGAGAGAGAGAGAGAGAGAGAGGGAGAGAGAGAGAGGTGGGAGGAGAGACAGACAGATACAGGCAGGCAGGCAGGCAGGCAGACAGACACAGACAGAGAGAGAGAGAGAGAGAGAGAGAGAGAGAGAGAGAGAGAGAGAGAGAGAGAGAAGGAACATCTAGTAGCTTTCTTTGACGTCACAATAGGTAACATGAAATTGTGCTTAAGTTTTACAGTAGTTTCCAATACCACAAACTTGACTGATGTAATTTCATTTTTTTTGTATAGACATCCTCTGCCCGCATAGGTGTGTGTGTGTGTGTGTGTGTGTGTGTGTGTGTGTGTGTGTGTGTGTGTGTTTGTGTGTGTGTGTGTTTGTGTGTGTGTGTTTGTGTGCGCGCGCGCGTGCATTTGTACGTGTATGTGTGCGCGTGTGTGTATGTGTGCGTGTGTGCATGTGTGTTGTTAGTAAGACAGACAGACGGAGAGAAAGAGAAAGAGAGAGAGAGTGTGTGTTGTGTGTGTGTGTGTGTGTGCGCTCGTGTGCGTGTGTTGCTAGTAATAGAGACAGATAGTGTGTATGTGTCTGTGTGTGTGTATGTGTAGGTGCGCGCATGTGTGTGCGTGCGCGCGCGCGCGCGCGTGGGTATGTGTTGTTAGTAAGAGAGACAGCGTGTATGTGTGTGTGTGCGTGTGTGTGTACGCGCGTGTGTGTGCGTGTGTGATGTGTGTGAGTGTGTGTGTTTGAGTATGTATGTGTGCGGGCTCGCACTAGCGCAATGGCTTCGCTCACCCTCTCTGCAAAAGGCCAGATAGGAAGACTGGTCACAACGTAATGTAGGTTTGAGTGAACATTTTACTTTTGTAGTGTAGTGTTTAACCCTTGGACTCCCGCACCCTGTCCACCAGCATCATGCATTGTCAGCCATGCTAGCAGACCGTAAGAGGTACTCCAAACTCAACTTATTGTACAAGATTATTAACCACCTGGCAGAAGTCCCCACCGACAACAATCTAATCCCAGCAGAACCCCCGAACCGGAGCCAAACACCCTTATAAATACAAGTCGATCCAAAGCAAAAACCAGGGCATATCGCCACTCCTTCTTCGTCAGCATCATTGGACCCTGGAACGACCTTCCTGCAGAAGTAGTTGAGAGCCCGACTGTTAATCCTTCAAATCGAGGCTCAAATCTGCCCCGACGGCGTGTCGATAACAGCGCCACCACCCATCGCTGCGATACTCCTCAAGGGAGGTTTAGCGATTACAGAACAGAACCAGAGCAAAGGAGAAACTTAACCCTTTGACTCTCTCATCCTATCCATCAGCTTCCCTTCGAGTGTGTATGAGCACAGAGCAGGAAGCTGGTGGACAGGATGAGGGAGTCAAAGGGTTAAGTTTTGGTAGTTGGTGAATAAGACGCAGGAGTCAGAGGGTGTTTAATTTACTTGTTCCTGTTTTAGACAACATGAGAACAGATCGTCTCTCAGACTTGGTTTTGCTCATTTTTAACAAGACAGGGAAAAGGCAAATACTTTATTTAACAAAGCACAATAAAAGTATGTTTCTTTAATTTTTTTTTCTTCAGTTCCATTTATTTTCTATGTATTATTAGTAGTAGTTAGTAGTAGTAGTAGCAGTAGTAGTAGTAGCAATATAGCAGATGTATTCAGCGTGCTCAACTTTCTCAGCTGCACGTATACACTTTGTTTGGCCCAAACTATACAGGTGATATATCGCTGCACAGTCTGCATACTCGGTCTTTGGTGAGCGTGTATGCTGTTTTAATGTTTCCATAAGCCACCAGACACTGACCGACTTACGCTTTTATAGGATCTTTAACGTGCATACGGGACGTTCCGCACATGTATACATACATCATCAACATCAACATCAAGTGGCTGCCGCATGGTAATGGCGATTACGGCCCTCAATATGTATCTATCCCTTGCTGCTGCAAGCACATCTTCCACCCTCTCCGTCCTCAGCCATCCTGCAAGTTCGTCCAATTTTTTCTCCTGGGTCTACCTGGTGCTCTTTTTCCCTCCAGCTTTCCTATTGTGACCAAGTGCTCTAATTTCCTTTCCTCATAAACTGGCCAACAAATGTTGTCTGTCTTTTCCTAGTCTTCCTAATGAATGATCATCTTGTGTCTCCATCCACTCGGACTGTCTCGTTTGTTTTCTTTGCTGTCCATGGAACTCTCAACATTCTTCTTAGAAACCACATCTCAGCTGCCTCAATCTTGTTCTGGCTTTGCTCGTTGACTGTCCACACCTGACAAGTATATACCATTATCAGTTCTATATAACATTCAAGAACTCTCTTCCTGGTGTTATTAATTGGTAGGCATTTGTTGGTAAGAATGCCTTTATCTTCTTGAATGCTGTTTTGGCTTGGCCGATTCTGCTGGCTATTTCTTATGTGTATCTGCCGTCATACATACGAGCCCGTTTTAGGCACTAATAATTATGTCTGCACACATGCTGACCGGGAAGATGGGGAACTTCACCCTTTGTCCACCAGGCGGGAGGTACCCAGGCAGGATCAACTGCGCCTGATTATGTCATTTCCTTACGCAAATCGGTTTACATTGCTTATAGTCCAGCCAACTACTAGAGCCATATTCCCTCACACACATCGGTTTATACTGCTTATAGCCCAACCGACTACTAGAGCCATATTCCCTCACACACATCTGTTCATACTGTTTATAGCCCAGCCGACTACTAGAGCCATATTCCCTCACACACATTGGTCCATATTGCTTATAGCCCAGCCGACTACTAGAGCCATATTCCTTACACAAAATCCAAGAGATGGCTTGAACTGAACCCGGAGTTTGAAGCTTTTTTCAAGAGGAATTCATCGTGTCTGGACAAATGTATATGCGCTCCACCCAAACATGCCAGCAACTGTCTGCAAACTCCCTGAGGCCGCACAAAGCTATGTGTGTTGGCAAGTCTTGAAATGAGGAGGGGGAAAGGCTGGGGGTGGGGGAGACAGGGACCTATGAGACACTAAGCTGACACCACTAGAACGATGGAAACATTAACGTGGACAGCAAAAAGGCCGGTTTTTAATGTTGGGGCCGGGTCTGAACTCTAGACGTCAAATCTTGAGTCTAAAGCTCTATCTAAAGAACCAACTAGCTGCCTTGACTTGGTTAAAACTGTGCGTTCTGTTTCGATTATTTTGTTTATTAGTCGTTTTCATCAGTACGTCTTACTTTTAATAATCATGTTTAAAGACTTGTCTTTCACTGAAAAAAACTACTGCAGGTGGTATGTGATACTTGATAGAGCCTGTGTGGAGGCATGTGTTCTGGATGTCTGTGTGTGTGTGTGTGTGTGTGTGTGTGTGTGTGTGTGTGTGTGTGTGTGTGTGTGTGTGTGTGCGCGCGCGCTTGTGCGTACGTTTGCGCGTGTCCACTGGTCTGGTCTGTTCGCGCGTCTGTGCAAAATCCACACAAAATTTAGTGTGCAAATTTTGGTCTGTTGGTACGAAGATGCACACATACACACACACACCACACCACGCCACACCACCAAAACACAATCAGAACACATCACAATATCATAAGTACAACACGCGGGCGATTGTGCGCGCGCGCACACACACACGGACACGTACACACGTTACATTCTTTCAATTTTGTACGACAAACGAAACTGACTAACCTTGCTGACTTGTCCGTCCATCCCACAGGACTTGACAGTTGTCCACAGAAGTACTGGTCAGAAGGGGCAGCTGTATCGGAAGCAGCAAAAGTCATCAGAGCGGAACATCCTCCTCCGTCCAAAGTTGTCTTGTTAACAGACTGCAAAATCATTGACAGAACACCTACAGTCGCTAGCTGACAGACTGACCAAATCTTGTCTATAATCTTGCAAAAAACTGTAAAGTTACTGTCATACTGTGACCAAATCTTGTCTATAATCCTGCAAAAACTATGCAATGTTACCGTCATGCTGTGACCAAATATTGTCTATAAGCTTGCAAAAAATATGCAAAGTTATTGTCTTACTGTCAGACTGTGTCAGTGGCATTTGGGTAATCCACTAATTAAAGTAAGCAGATCCTCACAGACGAATGTCCATGCAAGACAGGATCACCTTGTAAAATAAAATGTACCATCTCCACAATAGCCTACGTTCCTTTGTCCACTGTCCAGAAATAGAATGACAATGACCAGTGGGAGAAAACTATCATGGACGAACGGTTCTCAGGCAACGAAGACTTGTCACTTGATGAAAACCACAACCTTTGTCCAGACCACGGGACTGACAATTTGAGGCGTTAAAAATATATGTACATATATATCAAAGTCAAAGTCAAAGTCAGCATACTCACGCTGTTTCAAGACCCTGTCACTTGATATTTGCACCGTGCAGCCTTACACGAGTCCATGGCGAGTGGAGAAAATCAAAACGGACGACTCTGACAACCATGAATGATGGCGACGTTCGCCAGATTCACTTCAGCTTCTCCCGTTGAAATAAAACAAAAATCAAAAACAAATTGACACAGTGACGCGTCGTCGTTTTACATTTAACTAGTTCAGACAAGGCATCCGTAGTCGTCTGGGCTTAACAGCGACACAAAATGAACCAAACGACTCACATGACGAAATCCAAGACAGTTTGATTGCTGTCACACCCGAGCCTCGCTCCCAACTGCAGAAAAGCTTGCAAAAAACACGTGAAATTCGTGCTGATTTCAAAAACAGTGAGAGTGTTGATTGGCTCAGAAGGTGTTTTAAAAGAAAATACGCCTGATGCGGACCTCGATAGCTCAACTGGTTGAATGTAGGGTTTTTATGTCAATGATTGCGAATTCGAACCTGGGATTGGAATCGCTCAAACCATAGTTTTCAGTATTCTGATATATGTTCCTTTGTTTTTGAAGGCGAAACCATTCAATATATGTCAGATCACATACTGACGATGAAAGTCAGGTATAATTCCAATACAAGACAACTTTTATTTTTCACTTGACATAAACATTTCATAACTAATTATTTCTATGGACATTTTTTTTTTAAAGAAACTTATCCAAACTTTAACCTTGTTCAAAGCCATGAATTCACGAGTCGCTTTTGAAATTTTACAGGAAGTTGAAGCTGTGTTCAATAAGGATTCAAGCATTCAGATAATTCCATTTGCGCTCTGTCCTGTTCTGCCAGTAACTATCTGGCAAACTCTCTGAGCCTGCGCAAAAACCCTTAAGCCTTGGGGAGGTCTTAAAAAGTGGAGAGGGTGGGGGAGGCAGTTCTATGAACAGTAAGCT
>JAPXFY010005713.1:0-2500 GCA_030674185.1 Monoplex corrugatus
CGAGCATTCGCGCTTGACAAAGGCCGGTTGGCCGAAAATTTGCGCTTGTCTTGTCTTGTTGTATTGAATACGCGTTCTTTTTGGTTTACTTGTTCTTCTGGTTCTTTTAAGCAAATAAAAATGGATCGGAGAGACGTCAATTATAAACATGAAAACAAAGGGTGTGGGGGTGGTGGAGGTTGTAGATAATGACGAAACCGCGGGCTGTACAGATGTATGACACAAATTACTGCACAGAAACAGGCTTGTATATCAGGCTACAAATAAGATACATGTGTACATCTTTGTGCGCAAGAGGCTAAAAATTGTGAAAACGATGATTCATGGAGCGGGAGTGGTCATACTGACACAGAGGGAGGGAAGGAGAGGTGGGTGAACAGAGACAGACAGTGAGAGAGACAGTGACAGAGAAAGAGAGAGAGAGGGACGGGGAGAGAGGGTTGAGGATTGAGAGAGATATATATATATATATCTAGTATTTTAATGCAGACAGAAAATAGCTAGAACTGGGATATAAAAAAAGGGGATCAGTGTATAATACAGTGATAAATTTGTTAAAGCTTTATTAGCATAGGGTATGCAGGACTAGAAAAGAGGTTTCATTCAGAATAATTGTTTACACTATTTCAAGGTAATAGTTGTGAAGCTTTAGTTTAATTAACCCCTTGACTCCCGCATCCTATCCACCAACTGCAAAAACTTAACCCTTTGATTCCCTCTCCCAATCCACCAGCTTCCTACAGGAAGCTGGTGGATAGGGTGAGGGAATCAAAGGGTTAAGTTTTTGCTTTGCTAGCATGGTTGACAATGAAGGATGCTGGTGGACAGGCTGCGGGAGACAAAGGGTTAAAGCAGTTTAGTGATGTGCATGACTTGATGTTGGTGGGCAATGTATTCCAGAGAACATGTCAGAAAAGGAGATGCTTGCTCTGAAACGTGTTTAAGTTGGGTCTTGAAAGACAAGCTGTTTCTTGAATTTGAATTGTGTCATGTGTTTTAGTGGTATGGGGTAAGTATTAAAGTAACCCAGTCAAGTTAATAAAGCCGGATCTGTTACCAGTTTGTCCATTTGAGTGCATTGATTATACTATACGGAAGTTGTTGTTGTTGGGTTTTTTTAGTAATAGTGTTTCAGGTGGGGTGGGGTGGGGGGGGTTGTGCGTGCGTTTTTTTTTCTTGTTTTTTTTTTTTCTTGTTTTTGTTTTGTTTTTTTGTTTTACATTTGGTCTGTGGTCTATCAATTACTTGAAAAAGTTCCGGCTTTTCTATGCTAGGAATTAATTTTTTAACAGAACATTGCTGTAATCAACCAATACTGTTGATGTCTGGTCAGTGGGACCTAATATGGGGTAGGTCTAAGGTGGTAATTTTGTTTTGTTTTGTCTTGTCTTCAAACATAACACAAGCCCAAAAGCATACCCTACATAACAACAGCAGGAGGCACGTAGGTAAATAACTCTTTGCATCGGTCGTAAATGCACATCTGTCGCACGTGCACGCACAAAACACACGCACGCATGTACACCAACACACGATCGAGTATCACGTGCTTGTACGCACGCACACGCCAGTGGGCACACATCCGCACGCGTGAGCGTTCATAAGGAGAAGAGCATATTACAGGTGTGGGTGTGTACGTGTGTGTGTGTGCGTGCGTGTGTCAGTGTCTTTGTCTGTGTGTGCGTGCCTGTGCGTGCCTGCGCGCGCGCCCGAGTGCGTGCTTGTGTATGTGTGCGTACTAGTGTCTGTGTTTGTGTCTGTGTACGCTTAGTGCGTCAGAGGTCAGACAAAGACAGATACGCATAACTGACAGACAGACAGATAGACATACAGTCTGATAGAGAAGACATGGAAATACTGACAGATACACACAGCTATAGAGACAGACATATAGACAGGCACTCAGAAAGACAGACCAGACAGACAAATATGTATATAGACGCATAGATAGGATAAGCAGACATACCAACTGACAGACACACAGGCAGAGACAAGTCGACAAGAAAAACGGCTCTAGAGCCTAGTACCAAACTAAAAATAAAAAGACAATAAACAGTCACGATAGGTCCCTCACAAAACAAACAAACAAACAAAAACAGCTCACTTGCCGTGTAATTGAAGCTGCACTTACCAACACAACAAACACAACACAACACAATCCGCTGTCGCTGCCATCTAAACCAGCAAACACTAGTCTACACACGTCGATGTTACAACGCAGCACAGTATAACCTACTACCTAAAAAATCATGAATCAGCCACGGAACACATCTGTAGTAGATTCTTTCCACACACTACACAGACACTAATAAATTACCTCGAAAACATGATTCAGCCATGGAACACATCAGTACATTCACGCACTACACCATACACGAAGTTGTACGTAAACCTGCGACAACATATGGTTGTCTGTGCATTCGCACACTAACTGGCTGTCCCGACTAGCAAAAAATAAAGAATTCTGACTGACATTCTGTGCTGCGCAGCATCTGAAATA
>JAPXFY010005713.1:10000-14344 GCA_030674185.1 Monoplex corrugatus
ACACTGACAAATACAGTCATTGACAAAAGGATATACAAAGACAGAGGGACAGACACTGACAGGAGGACAGACACTGACAGGACAGACACTGACAGGAGGACAGACACTGACAGGGAGACAGACACTGACAGGAGGACAGACACTGACAGGGAGACAGACACTGACAGGAGGACAGACACTGACAGGGAGACAGACACTGACAGGAGGACAGACACTGACAGGGAGACAGACACTGACAGGAGGACAGACACTGACAGGAAAGACACTGACAGGAGGACAGACACTGACAGGGAGACAGACACTGACAGGAGGACAGACACTGACAGGGAGACAGACACTGACAGGAGGACAGACACTGACAGGAAAGACACTGACAGGAGGACAGACACTGACAGGAGGACAGACACTGACAGGAGGACAGACACTGACAGGAGGACAGACACTGACAGGGGGACAGACACTGACAGGAGGACAGACACTGACAAGAGGACAGACACTGACAGGAGGAAAGACACTGACAGGACATACACTGACAGGAGGACAGACACTGACAGGAGGATAGACACTGACAGGGGGACAGACACTGACAGGAGGACAGACACTGACAGGAGGATAGACACTGACAGGGAGACAGACACTGACAGGAAGACAGACACTGAAGTGGGACAGACACTGACAGGGGGACAGACACTGATAGGGAGACGGACACTGACAGGGGGACAGAACTGACAGGGAGACAGACACTGACAGGGGGACAGACACTGACAGGGAGACAGACACTGACAGGGAGACAGACACTGACAGGGAGACAGACACTGACAAGAGGACAGACACTGACAGGAGGAAAGACACTGACAGGACATACACTGACAGGAGGACAGACACTGACAGGAGGATAGACACTGACAGGGGACAGACACTGACAGGAGGACAGACACTGACAGGAGGATAGACACTGACAGGGAGACAGACACTGACAGGAAGACAGACACTGAAGTGGGACAGACACTGACAGGGAGACAGACACTGACAGGGGGACAGACACTGATAGGGAGACGGACACTGACAGGGGGACAGAACTGACAGGGAGACAGACACTGACAGGAGGACAGACACTGACAGGGAGACAGACACTGACAGGGAGACAGACACTGATAAGGAGACGGACACTGACAGGGAGACGCACACTGACAGGGAGACAGACACTGACAGGGGGACAGACACTGACAGGGAGACAGACACTGACAGGGTGACAGAAACTGACAGGGAGACAGACACTGACAGGGGGACAGACACTGACAGGGAGACAGACACTGACAGGGGGACAGACACTGACAGGGAGACAGACACTGATAAGGAGACGGACACTGACAGGGAGACGCACACTGACAGGGAGACAGACACTGATAGGGAGACGGATACTGACAGGGAGACAGACACTGATAGGGAGACGGACACTGACAGGGGGACAGACACTGATAGGGAGACATACACTGACAGGGAGACAGACACTGACAGGGAGACAGACACTGATAGGGAGACGGACACTGACAGGGGGACAGACACTGATAGGGAGACGGACACTGATAGGGAGACGGATACTGACAGGGAGACAGACACTGATAGGGAGACAGACACTGACACGGGGACAGACATTGACAGGAAGACAGACACTGAAGTGGGACAGACACTGACAGGGGGACAGACACTGACATGGAGACAGACACTGACAGGGAGACAGACACTGACAGGGGGACAGACACTGATAGGGAGACAGACACCGAAGTGGGACAGGCACTGACAGGACAGACACTGACAGGGGACAGACACTGACAGGGGGGGGGGCAGACACTTACAGGAGGACAGACACTGATAGGGAGACAGACACTGAAGTGGGACAGGCACTGACAGGACAGACACTGACAGGGGGACAGACACTGACAGGGGGGGGGGGGGCAGACACTTACAGGAGGACAGACACTGATAGGGAGACAGACACTGAAGTGGGACAGGCACTGACAGGACAGACACTGACAGGGGGACAGACACTGACAGGGGGGGGGGGGAGGCAGACATTTACAGGAGGACAGACACTGATAGGGAGACAGACACTGAAGTGGGACAGGCGCTGACAGGACAGACACTGACAGAACAGACATTGACAGAGTGATGAAAATATTCTTCAGGACAGTTGATATGTCACTCGAGTGTGTGTGTACATGTTTTTTGTTTGTTTGTTTGTTTGTTTTTTTGTTGTGAGCTGGGTTTGAACTTCAGATTGAAATATTTCGTCTTCATTTCTACCAACCCGTCAAAACGGAGCACATAACTCGGGATTTTAATCCCTGATCCTCGGATTAAATGTTCGATACTGTACCGGCTCAGCTAAAAGGGTGAGCTCATTAGACACCACGTTTTCTTTCTTATTTGTCGTCTTGTTTTTATAATCCTTCTTCGAACCGATGTTTCCTTCTTATGCCAGGTAATTGATCTACAGTATTTTTCTCGGCCGTTCTTCATCAAACAGATTTTTCTTCTTCTTCTTAAGAGTCCTTGTTAGGACAGAATGTACACAGCACATCAATTAGTTTTCTCCTCTCTCTCTCTCTCTCTCTTTCTCTCTCTCTCTCTTTCTTTCTCTCTCTCTCTCTCTTTCTCTCTCTCTCAATCTCTCTCTCTGTTTCTGTCTTTCTCTCTGTCTCTCTGTCTCTCTCTCGTGGTCTCTCTGTGTCCTCTGTCTCTCTCTCTCTCTTCTTATAAGCTGTTTCTAGGGTAGTAAGTATAGGTCTTATATCCACCAGATAATTGCGCTACAGTACTTCTGACGGCCATTCTTTCCGGTCTGTTTTTTTCCTCTTAAGAGCGTTTGTTTGGACAGGATGTACCTAATATACACTACATCAATTTCTCTTCTTAGACGCGGGTGGGCTGGTTTTTTGTTTGTTTGTTTGTATGTGTGTGTGTGTGTGTGTGTGTGTGTGTTGTGTGTGTTGTGTGTGTGTGTGTGTGTGTGTGTGTGTGTGTGTGTGTGTGTGTGTGTGTGTGTGTGTGTGTGTGTGAAAGAAAGAAAGAGAGAGGAGAGAGTGAAGAAAACGCCAAAAAAATAACAAAAGAAGTAAGAAAAATCCTTTGAGTTAACACAAAGAAAGTAACACAATGAACCAGTCCCAACCATCCGGAAACTCACCTACTGACTTAAATACAAGGGGAAATTTTCATAGTGGTAATGATATTAGTAAAACTAGTAATACTAATACGAATAAAAACAACTACTCATAACAATACTCATAATAATAACAATAATAATACTCATAATTACAATGTTTGTTTGTTTGTCTTGTGTGTGTGTGTGTGTGAGAGAGAGAGAGGGGAGAGAGAGAGAAAAGAGAGACAGACAGACAGACAGACAGAGAAGAGAGAGAGAGAGAGATTTGGAGTTTGTCGGATATTGTTCAAGAGAGAGATTCATCGCACTCGAACAATACCAGAAGGGCTCCAATTTAATTTGTCAGCAAAACAACTGACAGACCCCTTGAGCCTGAGCAAAAACATGTGCAAAACCAATGGTCTTAAAACGGGGGTGGGAACCGGGAAAGGGGAAGGGGGAAGAAACGGGGATAAAAAACGCACACTGGGTGTTTTCCTGTGTCCAAAATTTTGTCACTAAACACTGCATGGGTGACCGACTCCTTAGGCCTGCGCAAAAACCTAGTCACTGGCAAGGCTTTTTAAACGGGAAAGGGGGAACACATGTATATATGCATACATACATGCACATATAAAATATAATATACATGTATTGCAGATAGATAGGTAGGTAGGTAGATAGATAGAGAGGTAGACAGATAAAGAGAGATAGATAAATAAGACAGATAGACAGATAGATAGATAGATACATAGATAGATAGACAGATAGATTGATACATAGATAGATACATAGACAGAAAAGGTACTACATAGGTAGATAGTATAAAAGATAGTTACACAGACTCACATACAGAAAAACATATAGATAGATAGATAGATAGATAACAGGTAATAGACAGACAGACAGACAGAAAAGACAGAAAGATAGATGATATAGACAATTAGCAGGTAAGTAGCAGGTAGGTAGGGAGGCAGACGGACAGACAGACAATTAAAGGGAGATAGGTAGGTAGGGAGGTAGATAGATAGATAGATAGATAATAGATAAAAGACAGACATATAGATAGACAGATAGAGAGAGAGAGAAATAAATAGATAGATAAATAAACAGACAGGTAGACAGACAGACAGACAGGCGACAGACAGAAATACTAATACTACATCATACATACATGCATGCAGCATCATGCATCAAAC
>JAPXFY010005714.1:0-2500 GCA_030674185.1 Monoplex corrugatus
TTTGTTTGTTTGTTTTGGTTTTCCATTTCATTTTTTAAAGGGAGACTATATTGATAAGAGGGAGGTGTGTGTGTGCGTGTGTGTGTGTGTGTGTGTGTATGTATGTCTGTCTGTCCGTCTGTGTGTTTATATATGTATATGTGTGTGTGTGTGTGTGTCCGTCTGTCTGTCTTTCTTTCTGTCTTTCTGTGTCTGTGTCTATGTCTATGTGTATGTGTATGTGTATGTGTATGTGTATGTGTATGTGTATGTGTATGTGTATGTGTATGTGTATGTGTATGTGTATGTGTATGTGTATGTGTATGTGTATGTGTATGTGTATCTAGGTCTGTATGTGTGTGAGTCTGTGACAAAAATTGTCTGAACAAAATTTTCTCACGCCGGCGGCAAAAATATGTGGCTCATTACCAACGCTTGTGGATTGTTCAAGAACCGCAAAAGCATAGGCTAGAAAAGATGAAGCTTTAAGGTCAAGGTGAAACAGACCTGAAAATGTATATAAAAAAGGAGGGGTGGGGGGTGGGGGAGCAGCCTGAAAACAGCACTTTTAACCCTTTGACTCCCGCACCCTTTTCACCAACAGCAAAAACAACCCTTTGACTCTTTCACCCTATCCACCATCTTCCTTTAGGATAGGGCCAGGGAGTCAAAGGGTTAAGTTTTTGCTTTGCTTTGCTTTGCTTTGCATGGTTGGCAGTGCAGGATGCTGGTGGACTGGGTGCGGGAGTCAAAGTGTTAAAGGACTGTGTATGAGCAGCATCTTTCAGGAACTTTGTCGTCTGTTTTCACTGTTGGGACAACACACTTTTGTCCTCCATGCACGTCTGTGTTTATGTCAAGTGACGTATCTCTGAAGTCATGGTGATCAGTAAAAAACATGAAATCCCCTCATGCAAAATAACAGCAAATGGCACAACTTTGACACAGGTTAATAAGTTCAAATACCTGGGAACGGTCATTTCATCAGACGGCAGATGCACATCGGAAATAACTGGCAGAATCGGCCAAGCCAAAAACAGCATTCAAGAAGATGACAAGCATTCTTACCAACAAATGCCTATCAATTAACATCAGGAAGAGAGTCCTTGAATGTTATATAGAACCAATGCTGTTGTACGGATGCGAGGCGTGGACAGTCAGCAAGCAAAGCCAGAACAAGATTGAGGCAGCCGAGATGTGGTTTTTCAGAAGAATGTTGAGAGTTCCATGGACAGCAAAGAAAACAAACGAGACAGTCTTGATGGAGGCAGACACAAGTAGATCACTCATAAGGAAGATTAGGAAAAGACAAGCAACATTATAGGCCATTTTATGAGGAAGGGGGATTTGGAGCACCTGGTCACAACGGGAAAGTTGGAGAGAAAGAGAGCACCAGGTAGACCCAGGAAGAGAATGCTGGACGGACTTGCAGAGTAGCTGGGGACGAGGAGGGTGGGGGAGATGCTAGGGGCAACGAGAGGTAGAGATGGTTGGAAGTCCATGGTCGCCAACGCCATGCGGCAGGGCACCTGATGATGATGATGAAGTATCTCCAAGGTCACAGTGGCCTAAAATGCAACAGGCTGCTTTTTTTTCTATACTTTTTGTATCAACCCTTTGGCTCCCGCACCCTCTCCTGCAGGAAGCTGGTGGATAGGGTTAGGGAATCAAAGGGTTAATTTTCTTTTTTGCTTTGCTAGCATGGTTGACAATACAGGATGCTACTGGACAGGATGCAGGAGGCAAAGAGTTAAAAGGGCGATTATTGGCATAGTTTGACAGCCCGGAGTTTTTGCCCTTGGTTTGTTTGTTGGTTGGTTGGTTGGCAGTGGTAGGCTGATAAAATACCAGTATAAGATATAGACTAGGTAAAACATAGTCTAGGTAGAGCCTCAGGACCTGGCCAGCTCATGGGTTTATGTGCAGGCTTAAGGCATGTGCCACGGTCACCATACACGTGGCACCTGTGACGGCAGTGCATAAGGAATTCGTTCCGAGCGCGGAGACGTCATCTTGAGAAACTGAAACTGAAACTAAATTGGTTGGTTGGTTGGCTGGTTGGTTGGTTGGTTGGTTAGTTGGTTGGTTGGTTGGCTTGTTGGTTGGTTGGTTGGTTGGTTGGTTGGTTGGTTGGTTGGTTGGTTGGTTGGTTCGTTCGTTTGTTCGTTCGTTCGTTCGTTCGTTGGTTCGTTGGTTCGTTGGTTCGTTGATTGGTTGGTTAGTTGGGTAGTTGGTTGGTTGCGTTGGTTGGTTGGTTGGTTGGTTGGTTGGTTGGTTGGTTGGTTGGTTGGTTGATTGGTTGGTTGGTTGGTTGGTTGGTTGGTACACGACTTTTGTTTGTTTGTTTGTTTGTTTGTTTGTTTGTTTGTTTGTTTACTTTTTCTTTTTATGATTTACTTTATTCATTTTTTGGTGGTGTGAGCGGTTAGGTAATCGGCTGGTTATTGATTGGTTCGTTGAATTGTTTCTTTATTTCGATCATTGAAAATGATAACCATTCATGTTGATAATTTAATTTGGT
>JAPXFY010005714.1:7500-14344 GCA_030674185.1 Monoplex corrugatus
CAGACAAAGAGAGAGAAAGAGAGAGAGGAGAGAGAGAGAGAGAGTTAAGTAAAACGTCCTGACTGTTAAGTAAAACGTCCTGACTGTTAAGTAAATGTCCTGACTGTGACTGTTAAGTAAAATATCCTGACAATTAAATGAGATGTCCGGACTGCTAAGCAAACTCTGATGACTGTAAAGTAAAATGTCCTGGCTATTATGTAAAATGTCCTGGCTGTTATGTAAAATGTGTTGACTTATGTAAAATGTCCTGGCTGTTATGTAAAATGTGTTGACTTATGTAAAATGTCCTGGCTGTTATGTAAAATGTGTTGACTTATGTAAAATGTCCTGACTGTTATGTAAAATGTGTTGACTTATGTAAAATGTCCTGACTGTTATGTAAAATGTGTTGACTTATGTAAAATGTCCTGGCTGTTATGTAAAATGTGTTGACTTATGTAAAATGTCCTGACTGTTAAGTAAAATGTCCAGTTATGTAAAATGTCCTGACTGTTAAGTAAAATGTTTTGACTGTTAAGTAAAATATCCTGATTGTTAGGTAAAATGTTTTGACTGTTAAGTAAAATGTGTTGACTGTAAAGTAAAATGTCCTGACTGTAAAGTAAAATGTCCTGGCTGTTAAGTAAAATGTCCTGATTGTTAGGTAAAATGTTTTGACTGTTAAATAAAATGTGTTGACTGTAAAGTAAAATGTCCTGACTGTTAAGTAAAATGTCCTGGCTGTTAAGTAAAATGTCCTGATTGTTAGGTAAAATGTTTTGACTGTTAAATAAAATGTGTTGACTGTAAAGTAAAATGTCCTGACTGTAAAGTAAAATGTCCTGGCTGTTAAGTAAAATATCCTGATTGTTAGGTAAAATGTTTTGACTGTTAAATAAAATGTGTTGACTGTAAAGTAAAATGTCCTGACTGTAAAGTAAAATGTCCTGGCTGTTAAGTAAAATGTCCTGACTGTTAAGTAAAATGTCTGACTGTTTAATAAAATGTCCTGACTGTTATGTAAAATGTCCTGACTGTTATGTAAAATGTCCTGACTTATGTAAAATGTCCTGACTGTTATGTAAAATGTCCTGACTGTTTAATAAAATGTCCTGACTTATGTAAAATGTCCTGACTGTTATGTAAAATGTCCTGACTGTTATGTAAAATGTCCTGACTGTTATGTAAAATGTCCTGACTGTTATGTAAAATGTCCTGACTGTTATGTAAAATGTCCTGACTGTTTAATAAAATGTCCTGACTTAGGTAAATGTCCTGACTGTTATGTAAAATATCCTGACTGTTATGTAAAATGTCCTGACTGTTATGTAAAATGTCCTGACTTATGTAAAATGTCCTGACTGTTTAATAAAATGTCCTGACTTATGTAAAATGTCCTGACTGTTATGTAAAATGTCCTGACTGTTTAATAAAATGTCCTGACTTATGTAAAATGCCCTGACTGTTATGTAAAATGTCCTGACTGTTATGTAAAATGTCCTGACTGTTATGTAAAATGTCCTGACTGTTTAATAAAATGTCCTGACTGTTATGTAAAATGTCCTGACTGTTTAATAAAATGTCCTGACTGTTATGTAAAATGTCCTGACTGTTATGTAAAATGTCCTGACTGTTATGTAAAATGTCCTGACTGTTTAATAAAATGTCCTGACTTATGTAAAATGTCCTGACTGTTTAATAAAATATCCTGACTGTTATGTAAAATGTCCTGACTGTTATGTAAAATGTCCTGACTTATGTAAAATGTCCTGACTGTTTAATAAAATATCCTGACTGTTATGTAAAATGTCCTGACTGTTATGTAAAATGTCCTGACTGTTATGTAAAATGTCCTGACTGTTTAATAAAATGTCAAACGTCCTGACTGTCAAGTCAAATATGTAAGATGTCCTGACTGTGGATTGGATAGTCATCATCATCATCACCGCCGTCATCACCACATCATCGTCGTCGTCATTATGTGCCATGCCTCATGGCGTTGGCAATCATGGCCCTCCATTTAAATCTTTTTTTTTTTTTTTTTTGTCATTGCAAGTACATCTCCTACCCTTTAAGTCTCATCCACTCTGCAAAACGAATAGTTTCTCCCTGGGTCTGCCTGGTACTCTTTTTCTCTCTAGATCTGTTGTGACTATGCGCTCCTCTTGACTCATAAAATGCGACAGTTCCAGTATGTCTTGATCACGCCGTTCCCGCGCTTGTAACCACGTGACGAACCGTGAACAGCCAGCTGGCGGCGGTGATTTTTCTGTTGACGTCACACAATGGCCGAAAATCTACGAGCAGTGTTCAGTAGTTGTAGTAGTAGTAGTAGTAGTAGCTGAGGGCTGGCTCGTAGCCTAGGCCTTCTGGCCTTTTAACGCCCTATCTTTTTTGTTTTACGCTTTCTTCTTCGGGGTCCAAAAAGCATGCCTTAATATTCATACTTGAGCAAATCTGCTTCAGTCTATTTTTTTAGATAAAATTTTGAATTCTGCGTCATCGTCCAGGAAATTTTTGAATTTGTTAATGCTGTTAGTAAATTTAATTTCAAAAGGAATTTTATTCCACAATTTAACAATTCTGTTAGAAAAACAAAACGCTCTTGTATTAGTATTTCTGTGTTTAACAAATATTTTACCTTCAGCATTCCTTGTTATACTAGCTTGTGGAAAGGAAAAAAATGTTTCAACTGATAGCTTATCCATCCCATTCATTATTTTGTATACCTGTATTAAATCAGCGTAGCTCTTGCGACGGGTCCAGGTGCTTGCGATGTCTTCAGTTTTGGGTACGTAGGTTTGAGTGTATTATGACATAATTCAACAGTGGCGTGTAAAATGTCTATTCTGCCAACCTGCCGTTCTTTTCGAAAGGCCCTAAGTAAGTTCGTGTCAAGTGGAAATCAAGAATACACAATCGAATCGCAAGTTGAACTTTAGCTAGTTTTTAAGTTCATGATGATGCATTGTTCTCAACAGTCTGTATAGGTTTTGAAACGGTTGTACGCAGTCGGCAGAGCTTTAAACAGAAATAATGATAACAATAAGTGAATAACAATAGCCAGTAAAGGAAGTTTGACTCATGACACATAAAAACAGCTCAGTGTTAGTACTTTTATACATAGCATTTACATAATTTTACCTGCGTTTTATACATAATTTTTATGTTATTTTACCCATATTGTATATAGATTTTACATGGGTTTTTTTTTTTACCTTTACCCATTTTTCATATACAGGTTTTACATCATTTTATAGGTGTTTCATATATATTTTTTGTATAATTTTACCCGTTTTTATACAGTTTTTACACAATTTCCCGTGTTTTAATCATAGTTTTTACATTATTTTACCCATGTTTTATACAGAGGTTTTAGACAATTTTGCCTTCGTTTTTCACATAGCGTTTACATAATCTTACCTGTGATTTTGTACTCTTATGGGGATGCCAGGGGCTCTTTCAATATAAATAGTATCCCCAGTTTGTGGAAATGCTGTGCTAGAAATTTCCTCTTTTCTGTCACTCTTTGTTTCTTTCTTCCTCCTTTGATTATCGAACACATTCAGGTGAATGGACCAGCAAGGCAGAAAATGATAGAGGAAGAAATGACAGAAGGCAAAGGAGGAAGAAAGAAACAAAGAAAGACAGAAAGAGGGCATTTCTAGCACAGAATTTCCAGAAGATGCGGATACTATTTCTACTGAAAGAGTCCCTGGCATCCCCACGGGGAGATTAATGAAAACAAAGAAAAATGATTTATAGATCAACTCTTGCGCATTTGTAAGGCCTGTTCCATGATTCAATAATTTTTCAACGCATTACGTGGTCTTATGTATGTACTTATGTATGTATTAATGTATGTATGCATATATTTATATGTATATATATATATGTGTATATATACATATGTATGTATATATATATATATATATGTATATATATATGCATGTATGTATATATTGTATATGTATTATGTATGGATGTGCTGTATGTATGTACGTACATGTATTTAATATTCATTTCTTTTGTCACAGCGGATTTATCATGTGAAACTCTGGCTGCTCTCCCCTTTGAGAGCGCGTTGCAACAGTGCAGCACCACCCTATTTTTTTTTTTCTATTTTGACAAGACCTTGAAAAGGCAATAAGTCTGACTGGCCTTTAAGGGGAGGGACCTGGGAAATCACCTTATCTCTCCAATACTTACACCAGCGTAGCTGGACGAAAGCCCTGGTCTTCACGATTTTCAACTGCGGTGGAATCTTCAACATGCACAGACCAGAAGGCGCTGCACGGGTCCAACTCGTCTTTCGTCCCCTTCCAAAGCACTAGACGTTAAGTTCAATTTTCCAGTCAAACTGTGTTAATGAAGTTTTGCGTGCTTTCTTCTTAGGATTGATGGTTGGGTGCATGAGCTGAGTTAAGTGCGTTTTTGGCTTTGGTGGTGTGGGGTGTGCGGAGTCAGGTTTTGAGTGATTTAGGCCCATGTTTAGATGATTTGCTGTCCTTGGTTATGTTTGAATTTGTATTCAGTTTAGTTTTTGGGATCCCATGTGCGATGGATTGGGGGAGTGGTTGTGCTGGAGACGTCTCCATGGATTATGAGCACAAGTACATTGATGTGTGTACTTGGTTTTCTTTTCCTTTTATTTTATTTTCCTGTTAAAAAGTATTGTGTATATTTTGTGTACATACTGGTTGTCGCCCTGATATGGCTGTACACAGTCGGCTGGGCTTTAAACAACAAAAACTGTGGAGAAAAAAATGGAGGCCTCAGTGGGAATGAAAGCTGGAACCTTGAGTTTAGTTATTGGCAGGCAAACATCAGAACTATTCTGCCACTCTTCTTCTCCAATGTATGTATCAATATGTATATATGTGTATGTGTGTGTATGTATTATGCATGTATTTGTATTTTTATGTGTGCATATGGATGTGTGTGTGTGTGTATATATATATATATGTGTGTGTGTGTGTGTTTTTATCTGTGTGTGCACGAATTAGACTTTTTTCCTTCAATGTGACTGCAAATACGAGGGGCACACATGTTTTGCAACCTAGACGAACTAATCACTACTTTGTTTTTTACATTACATCATAGACCAATTTCGTAATACTTGTGACAAAAATTTTTACTTGATTCCGTACAACCATTGTCATTCCATGCGACAAAATGTCCGGTAAGGGTGACGGGTCTTCTGCCAGCAGTGTTGACCTTTCGCGAAGGGATTTTCGAGGAATGATGTATTATGACTACTGCCAAGGAAAATCTTTTCAAGAGTGCTTTCAAAGTTTAAAACAGTTTTGGAGATCAATCTCCGTCCAAAACCAGTTTTCAGGTGGTTCAGACAGTTCATGTCTGGAGCGAGAACGTTGGAAGACGATGACCGTTGTGGTCGAATGGCAACGACCGTTACCCCAGAAAACGTCTCTAGGGTAGAGTCCCTGATTAAGAAGGACCCAAAAATGACATACGCTGAAATACAGGATATCATGAAGATTTCATCGGGAAGTCTCACTCGCATTCTTCACGACTGCCTTGGCGTAAGGAAACGTTGTGCCCGTTGGGTGCCCCATAACCTGAGTGAAGAGCAGAAGCGGGGTAGGGTGGACTGGTGCACCCGCATGCTAAGAAAATTTGACGGAGGAAGGTCTCCTCGCGTTTGGAACATCGTAACAGGAGACGAAACCTGGGTATACCAATACGACCCCGAGACGAAGCAACAGTCAGCGGTGTGGGTCTTCCCAGATGAGAACCCACCTGTGAAATTCAAAAGAAACAGAAGTGCTTCCAAACAAATGATAGCGTGTTTCTTTGCAAAATTCGGCCATGTTGCCATCATACCGCTTGAGGACAGAAAGACGGTTACGGCTGACTGGTATGTCAACCACTGTTTGCCTAAAGTCTTCCAGGCATGGTGTAAACGGCGTCCCCGAACGGATGTCCTTGGTCTACTGCTCCATCATGACAATGCCAGTGCGCACGCAGCAGCTGTAACTCTGGACTTTCTAGCCGCCAATGATCAGCTGGTCACCCACCCACCATATTCACCTGACTTAGCCCCCTGTGACTGGTTTTTGTTCCCTTCCGTCAAAAGGCAGCTGAAGGGAAAGCAGTTTCAGAACGCCGAAGATGCCCGAGCTTTCTTCGAGGGCGTCATTTTGGACATACCCGGTCAGCGTGGTCTGGTGTCATAGACAGCTGGTTTGAGAGGATGGTCAAATGTGTACAGGCTGAGGGGGGTTTCTTCGAAAAACTGGAATAGACAGAGAGATTGTAAGTGTTGTTGAAAAACCTTCAAAAGTTTGAAAGAAAAGGATTAAGTATTCCTATGGGAAATAAACATGCACACACACACACACAAAACACACACACACACACACACACACACACACACACACACACACATGTGCACACGCTCACACACACACACACACACACACACACACACACACACACACACACACAAAACACACAACACACACACTCTCTCTCTCTCTGTGAGGATCATCAAGCTAGGCGTAGAAATTTGAAACGACTGTTTATTTGCCCAGACATTTTTTTTTCCAAGACATCATTTCACCGTGAAATGAATGACCGTACCAACACACTACTGAAGCTAACCTGTCATCTTCGTAACAAGATGCCTACACAGAAAGCATATTTAATAATAAATTCAGGTTATCGATTCATCGTTTGGAAAATAAACTAACACATTGCAGACTATACCAGTCTGTCTAGCATGCCCCCCCCCCCTCTTCTCTCTCTCTCAAACACAACACACACACACACAGAAACAGCCATACATGTTTAGACAACATTTCGTCCATAATTAAAACGATATTCGCAAACTCAGTAC
>JAPXFY010005715.1:0-2500 GCA_030674185.1 Monoplex corrugatus
CCCACCCCCCACCCCACCCCCCCACCACCCCACCCCTCCACAACACACCAACCCCCCCCCACACCCCCACCCCCCCCCCCCCAAACCCACCACCCCCCACCCCCCCCCCCCACCCCACCCCCACCAACCCCCACCCCCACAAAACCCCCCACCCCACCACCCCCCCCCCCACCCCCCACCCCCCCCCCCACTCACCCCCCACACCACCAACCCCCACCCACCCCCCACCCCACCCCACACCCCCCCCCACCCCCCACCCCCCCCCCACACCCCCCCCCCCCCCCACACCCCCCCACCCACCCCCCCCCACCCACCACCCAACCCCCCCCCCCCCCACCACCACCCACCCCCCCCCACCCCCCCCCACACCCCCCCCACCCCCCCACCCAACCTCCCACCCCCACCCCCCCCCCACCCCCCCACCCAACAACCCCCCCCAACCACACCCCCCCCCCCCCCAACACCCCACCCCCCCACCCACCCACCCCCCCCACAACCACCCCACCACTCCCCCACCACCCCACCCACACCCCACCCCACCCACCCCCCACCCACACCCCCACCACCCCCACCCCCCCCACACCCCACCCCACCCAACCCCCACACCCACCACCACCCCACCACCCCCACCCCACCCCCCACCCACCACCCACCCACACCCCCCCCACCCAACCACCCCCCCCACACAACCCACCCACCCCCCCCCCAAACCCACACCCCCCATCCCACCCCCCACAACCACCCACCACACCCCATCCAAACCCACCACCCCCCCCACCCTCCCCCCCCCCCCCACCCCCACCACACCCACCCCCCCACCACCCACCCAACAACCCACATCACACACCCACAACCCCCCACCACACCACCCAACAACCACCCCCCCCCCCCAATCCCAAACACACCACAACCCCCCCCCACCCACACCCCCACCCCCACTCCACCCCCACACCCCACCACCCCTAACCCACCCCCCACCACCCCAACCCCCCAAACCCCCACCCCACCACACCAACCCACCACCCCCCACACACCCCCCACCCCAACACAAACCACCCCCCACCTCACAACCACCCAACCCCACCACACCCCACCACCCCCACCCACCCACACCCACACCCCCCACCCACCCCACCCAACACTCCACAACCCCCCCCCAACCCCCCAAACCCCACCCCTCACCCCCCACCCACACCCCCACCACCCACACCCCCACCACCCACCCCCCCCCCCCCACACCCCCCCCCACCACCAACCCCCACCCCACCCCCCCCCACACCCAACCCCCACCACCCAACACCCCCCCCCACCCCCCCCCACCCCCACCCCACCCCCCACCACCCCACCCACCACACCCACCCCACACCCCCCCCCCCCCCCCCCCCAACACCCCACCCCACACCAACAAACCCCACCCCCCCCCCCCCCCAACCCCCCCCACCCCCACCCCACCCCCACCCCACCCACACCCCCCCCCACCCACCCCCACACAAAACCCCAACACCAAACCCACCCCCCCACACCCCCACCCCCCCCCCCCCCACACCCCACCCACACACCACCCCACCCCCATCCACCCACCACACCCCCACCACCCACCCACCCCACCACCCCCCCCCCCCTCCCACCACCACCCCACCCCCCCACCCACACACCACACACCCCCCCAACCCCATCACCCCCCACCACCCCACCCCTCACATCACATCACCATCACATCCACACAGGCCATACATACATCACATCAACACTCAAACACGCCATACACACCATCAACATCCCTAAACAGCGCATACACACCCTCAACATCAACACGCGCCAACCACATCACATCAACATCAACAGGCCATACACACCATCAACAAAACACGCGCCTACACACCATCAACATCAACTCAAACAGCGCCATACACACCATCAACAATCACATCAAACAGCGCCATACACACCATCAACATCACATCAAAACAGCGCAAACACACATCAACATCAACATCAAAACAGCGCCATACACACCATCAACATCAAAACAGCGCCATACACACCATCAACTCAACATCAAACAGGCCATACACACCATCAACATCAACATCAAAACAGCGCCATACCACACCATCAACATCAACATCAAAACAGCGCCATACACACCCTCACATCAACATCAAAACAGCGCCATACACACCATCAACATCAACATCAAAACAGCGCCATACACAATCCATCAACATCAAAACAGCGCCATACACACCATCAACATCAACATCAAAACAGCGCCATAACACACCATCACATCAACATCAAAACAGCGCCATTTCACACCATCAACATCAAAACAGCGCCATACACACCATCAACATCAACATCAAACAGCCATAACACCATCAAAATCAAAAACGCATCCACCATCCCAAACAGCATACACCTACATCAAAACAGCGCATACACACCCCACATCAACATCAAACAGCCCATACACACCATCAACATCAACACCTACAAC